>JACJUY010006256.1:33735-49111 GCA_014220935.1 Platorchestia sp. MABIK | reverse complement strand
TTCATGCTGTGTATTGGACACGTTCATGCTGTGTATTGGACGCATTCATGCTGTGTATTTTACACATTCATGCTGTGTATTGGACGCATTCATGCTGTGTATTGGACGCATTCATGCTGTGTATTGGACACATTCATGCTGTGCATTGGACACATTCATGCTGTGTATTGGACACGCTCATGCTGTGTATTGGACACATTTATGCTGTGTATTGGACACGCTCATGCTGTGTATTGAACACATTCATGCTGTGTATTGGACACATTCGTGCTGTGTATTGGACACGCTCATGCTGTGTATTGGACACGTTCATGCTGTGTATTGGACACGTTCATGCTGTGTATTGGACGCATTCATGCTGTGTATTGGACACATTCATGCTGTGTATTGGACACATTCATGCTGTGTATTGGACACATTCATGCTGTGTATTGGACACATTCATGCTGTGTATTGGACACGCTCATGCTGTGTATTGAACACATTCATGCTGTGTATTGGACACATTCATGCTGTATATTGGACACATTCATGCTGTGTATTGGACACATTCATGCTGTGTATTGGACACACTGAGCTGTGTGTAGGACAGGCTGTGTACTGAACACACACACACACACACACACCCACACAGGCCGTGCACCACACAAGTGAGGTGTGCGCCAGAGAAGAAGGCACCTGCCGTCACGCAGCAGCCACGCAGGGCAGCTACACGGCCCTCACTCCTGCCTCCCTCCATCCGCTCTAGGCTGTGTGGTGTGGTGTTGGTGTGGTGTGGTGTTGCGGTGTGGTGTTTTGTTGTGTTGGTGGTGTTGTGTGGTGTCGTGGAGAGTTTTCGTATGGTGTGTTTGTGTGGTGTGGAGAGTTCTCGTATGGTGTGTTTGTGTGGTGGTGCGGGCTGTTGTGTGTGGTGCTGTATGATGTGGTTGTGTGGTGTGCGTGGCGTTACTGCGTGGTGTGGTCGCGTGATGCCCTGGCACATGGTGTTGCTGCACACCTGCTCGCTTGTGTTTGTATTTTCGTGTCTGTTTGTTCTCGTGCCACATTTGCTTGTTGATTTAGATGGTTTTAACTCGGGCTGTTTTTCATTACTGCCAATCGTATTGTCATTTTTGGTAGATGCTTTCGTATTCAATTTCTCTACTGCGCTCGAGCTTTTTGTGTCTTTAACTGTTTCACATTTGATTTCCTTTGAATAATTTTTAATTAGTTTTTTAGTTTTCTTCGTTGTCAGGTTGAGAATAATCGACCTTTGTTGTACATCTTGAAGTTCGCATTCGTTGCATTAAAGCATCTCGAAGGTTTTTTTATGACTGAAAAATGCGTGTCTTTTGACATTCATAGGTCGTCCAAATAAGTATCCGTAAAATAATGTCTTGAAATGAAATTTTTGTTCATTTGTATGCTTTTTCCCTGTCGTACTGCTGGAAACGTTATCATCCACAAGCACAGATGATCAATTTCGATAGCCCACTACACACTTCGTCATTTTGGGCCAATTTTGATTCACTACGTCTTCTGCACTTCTTCATTTATAAACAAACGCTTTTTAGCTACGTACCTTAACTCGTGTAGGTGCAGTACGGGCATACAATTTAAATATATCGACAGCCCGGCGAGTTACGAGGAGCAGATTTGCACACCAATATAACTTTTTCGCCTATGCATGTTCGATGTTAGCCTCCCATGTATAAGCTAAAAACACAGGTGTTGCGGTGATAAAGTTAAACTGAGATGCGGAGGTCAAAGATCTTTTTTCAAAAACTATGAAACTCCTGACGGGGAGACAGCTATTGTGTGTGTGGGAGTTAGGGGTTCCAGGGGAGAGATGTGACGTCCTGAGCTGAGGTTAGGCAAGGCTTTCTTTTGGTCGGTAAGAATTTTTTTGTTGTGAACTTTTGTTTTTTTGGGTTACTACTGTTCTTTTTTCAGGAGTTATTACTTTCTTCCCCGTTTATTTTGTTTCATAAACTTCTTTCAATCTTGCTGCCTCCATGCGCTAGGAATTCTGTGTAGGAACGCAGTTAAGCATAGATTTTTCGTGCTCTTTATTTCATATTAAAATTGGCCTTCCTCTTTCCTCTCTCGGAAATACATTTCTTGAGGTTAGGGAATCTTAAACTAACTCGTTATCTATAACCAATCTGTGCAATCTTGAGAGCTGGGCGACAGAAGACATGCTTGTTTGCTGTGTCTGTGCGTGGTTTCGTTCAAGTAAATTATATATAAGGCGTTCTGGAAAATGATATAAAAAGCGTTCAGGGAAATGCTACATCAAGCATTCAGGGAAATGGTTCATAAATGGTTTTTGTAAAGGGTATATAAAGCTTACAGGCAAATGTTATATATTTAAAGCGCAAGGACTATTTAAAGCGTTCAGGCAAGGGCTATTCAAAGCGTTCAGGCAAGGGCTAAACAGAGCAAACAGGCAAGGGCCATACAAAGCGTTCAGGCAAGGGCCATACAAAGCGTTCAGGCAAGGGCCATACAAAGCGTTCAGGCAAGGGCTAAACAAAGCAAACAGGCAATGGCCATTCAAAGCGTTCAGGCAAGGGCCATACAAAGCGTTCAGGCAAGGGCTGAGTATATCCAACCAATGTTATGTTTATCATCGTGACCTTTTTCTTGCCGCATCAATATTTCACAAATTATTTACGAGACGGCATGACTCACTACATCGTCAGTGAAAAGTCATTACTCCATCGAATTACTCATACTCAATTTCAGTGGTAATTATTGATGGTCAATGTGATGATCATGATCGATCTATGATATAATTTGTCACACGTTTCGAATTTCAAGTTATTCAAATATAGCGTAAACATTTTCATCTTAGCCTTCAGCATCATCCGTTGCAACTTGTGAAGTTATTTAAAACTGAGAAGTAAGACCACCTGAAAAACATTATTAATTCACTACCTTAAATGAAAGTATTTTGAAATTACCTTCAGTGCTCCTAGGGGGAATATGTATGTGAGGTCCTGAGCTAAATCTTAGGTGGGCCTTCCTTTTGTTGGAAGAGAATAGGTTTTTGTTTTGCTACGGGCCATCTTGTTTCGGCTCACTGCTGTCCTGTTTTTCAGTACCTACTATTTTCTTCTTCAAATTTTATCATCTTTCATGAACTTCTTTCTCACTTTACTGTTTCTTTGCGCCTTGTGCATAGATTCCGTGTTTTCTTAACTCCATACTTAATGGTGCGGTTAGGGAGGCTTAAACTAACATCTAATCTAATCTGACCTTTTGAAATTACCCGAGGTAGCGAACAATATGTCTACCGCATCAAAAATAGTCCGACGCGTAAATTAGAAGCATGAATAAGATAGATGAAGTAATGGTACTTGGCTCGCTCGTAGGTTTCTGGATGACGAATATGGATATGAAAAATACGGGCTCCTTAATGGATCACTAATTGGAAAAGTTGTAACTCAGCCACGGCTGCGGCAGCGACGCACATGCGCACCTCACCATGTTCAATACGACGAGGATGTTAAAGGTTGTACGTCTCATGCTTAAATTTATTTTATAAAGGATTTACTACATGTTTTAATTTTGTTTCTTAAAGGTAATACTTCCCATATTTTGATTTTACTTCTTAAAGATAATGCTTCTCATATTTTGATGATCAAATGGGTTTTGACATTGAACATTTTCATTGTGCTCAAGGAGCAAACGGAGTGGCATCAACACTCCTTCGTTTCGTATGGGCTAATAAATATTATTGCACTGGTCTTAGTAGGTTTCTGGGGAACACGCGCTCGCTGTCACAAGCCTGTTACAAGATCGTTCCTAGCGAGGTTTTTAAAGCGGTTTCGTCTGAACAATGCGCATTTTGGTCCTATACTCAATGGAAACACTGACTATTTAGCGGTAATTGGTAATGTTTGAGTTTTTTCAGAACCATTCAAAGTTTTTTGACCTGCAGAGCGTCACGAGATGGCTCATTACACACTGAGTCAAACAGCATCTATGAATTTCTCCCCAAAGTACTCCGGACTTTGTTCTTCAAGTGTGTGATGCTTAGCATTCGGATGGAATACCACTAATTGGCTGTAACGTCACTCACTTGCGTGGCGGGCCTGCCGAGTGAAGGTTCAATTATCCCTGTGGTACAGCGCGAGTGAGTGAGTTGGACAGGTAGGGTCTCAACCCCTCAAAGGGATACAATTATTGTATCTAAGGGAAGTATCTAAGAGAATTGGCACTCCTAGGGGTAAAATGTGAAGTCCCGAGCTGAAAGTTACGAAGACCATCTTCTAATTGAAGATGATTTCTGGTTTTCTTAAAAAAAAAGTTTATTTCCAATAGAGTAAAAACATGAAATGTTCATACATTGGTTTTTAAAATACCATAACATTAAAATCCTTAACTGATAAAAACACATTAGTATCGTAATACCCTTGCAAGATGTTGAAACAAAAAATGATTGACAGAAAAGTACAACAAAAATCACGCATCATTTTTTCGGTTCACTGCTATCCTGTTATTTATCACCTCTAACTTTCTTCTGCAACCTTCAACTTGTTCCATGAACTTCCTTCTCAACTCGTTGTTTCTATGGGCTGGGGGCTTCGTGTGGGAACACACCTTGTGGATAGATTCCACGTTCCTTCAACCCCACACCTATTGGTACCTCCACCCTTCCTCTCTTTGGAACACCTTTGCTCTGGTTAGGGAAGCAGAAACTAACTTGAAATTCAATCGGTTCTCAGGCATTTATTGGAGGCACACGGAAGTATAATTTGACTAATTCTAGCACGGCTCAAAATACTGTAAACGTAACTGTCTCACTTTGACATAAATTCACAAGTGTTGAGAAATACCCGATCTTTTTTACACTATCAGGTAATTTACATGTGATGTTTATATTTACGATAGTGTGATGTTTATATTTACGACATGTGATGTTTATATTTACGATAGTGTGATGTTTATATTTACGATAGTGTGATGTTTATATTTACGATAGTGTGATGTTTATATTTACGATAGTGTGATGTTTATATTTACGATAGTGTGATGTTTATATTTACAATAGTGTGATGTTTATATTTACGATAGTGTGATGTTTATATTTACAATAGTGTGATGTTTATATATACGATAGTGTGATGTTTATATTTACAATAGTGTGATGTTTATAGTAAAATGAGTGACGAACGGGCAGCGTCAGTGAGCTACGTCCCTCAAGTAATAGAAAATTAGAGGTTGTCAAGTTGCAGACGATACGAAAAGATACAAGTTTTCAGAATAGGAGTGGGTTTGTTATGCGTACACCGACCGAAAATCATCTTCGAAGTGGTCGCCCTAAAAAGTCTTCCACTACGAGCTAATTTAAATTGTCAGAGTGGGGATCATATGAAACTTATAGAGGTGACTGCACACGCTAACGATAGGAGAGAATGTGAGAGGTAAGCCATGAAAAATCTTAAGAAAAACGTCAATTTGCGCCCGTCCACATACAAATGCACCAGCAATTTAAAGTCTTCTGTAATAATACTAAAAAAGACGGGCTAGAGTTGAGGTTCTCCTAAGGATACTACGGTCTCATTTGTTAAAATGTTTTTAGATGAGAAACTTTTAATCTTGAGGAGCAGGCTGAACTCGCAATGAACAATTTTCATGGTTCAAAAATCCGCCTTGATCATGGTATGAGCTTCCATTTCTAAAACATGGACCCCTCAGGGGGAGACAACTATTGTATCTATGGGAATTAGCGCTCCCAGAGGGACTATGTGAGGGCCCGAGCTAAAGGTTAGGTAGGCTTTCTTTTTTAAAATAAAATAGGTTTTTGTTTTGTTACGGACCATCTTTTTTCGGTTCACTGCTGTCCTGTTTTTCAGCACCTACTACTTTCTTCTTCAACTTTTTCTTGTTTCATGATCTTCTTTCTTAGCTTACTGTTTCTTTGCACCTTGTGCATAGATTCCGCGTTCCCTCAACTCCATACTAAATGGTGCCTTCATCCTTCCTCTCTTGGAACATCTTTGTCGAGGTAAAAGGAGGCTAAAACTTTCTTATATAATAGTAATAATAATAATAATAATAATAATAATAATAATAATAGTTCTAAAACATAGATGTCCCTCATTTTTGTTTAAAAAATATTCAAGGATGAACACACTCTGACTGTTGCTTTTAAGGGCGCTGCAAAGCATTTCAACAAGATTTGGAGTTTCAGCAAGACGGTGCACCTTCTCACACTTCCAAAGAAACACAGCGGTGGTGTCAGGACCGATTTCCAAGGTTTTGGAGTGAGGAACTGTGGTTTCCTTCGTTGCGAGATATCAACACAATTTTTTTTCCCGAACTGAAGGAAAATTTGGCTTTCCATTTCTTGAAATAGAATTTTTTTTTTGTGTTTTGACCGAACACCTTTGCTCAGTTTACTGCTCTTATTCTTTCAGTACCTCTTACTTCCTTCCCTAATTTATTTCTCGTTTCAAAAACTTCTTTCATTCTTGTTGGTTCTTTGTATAGGATACTGAGATTCACCTCGTGCAAATAATCTCCGATTTCTCAGTTCTCTGTCAAATGACGCTTTCCTACTTGCTCTCTTGGGACCCTTTTTGTTGTGGATAGGGAGACTCAACCTAATGATGCCATCTAGATTAATCAGTTAAGTCCATTCTGGAGTCTCCCTCAAGGGGACTCCAACTATTGTATCTATGGGAATTAGCGCTTCCAAGGGGAATATGTGAGGTCCCGAGGTAAAGGTTTAGTAGGCCTCGCGTCTGTTGAAATAAATTAGGTTTTTGTTTTGTAACGGACCATCTTTTTTCGATTAACTGATGTCCTGCTTTTCAGTACCTACTACTTTTTCAAGTTGTTTCATGAACTTCTTTCTTAATTTACTGTTTTTATGCACCTTGTGCAAAGATTCCGCGTTCCCTTAAGTCCACACTAAATGGGGCCTTCCTCCTTCTTCTCTTTGGATCGGCTTTATTGCGGTTAGAGAGGCTTAAACTACATAACATCTAATCTAATGAGACTGAACGTTTGCTGGGTAGCGCTTTTTATATCAACGTCTCTTTATCTTTAGCACCTGTATTTGTATGTCTTTTCAGAATGGTTCTGTAAACTAACAAGAAGAATATTATAAAATTTTCTTTAATTATTGAGACGACTACTGTAATAATATTATTGGCATGTTTGTCAACTAAGGATCTGATGTCGAGGTAACTTTTCATTATCCCATGATGTCGTACAATTTTTTGCGTTAACTTCATTCGAAATAAACTGTTCCCCTTTTTTCTTTCTTTCTTTCTCCTCTGATCAAGTGTACATTTCTGGTGACCGAGGAATCTTACCATTCATTTTCAGATGGTTTATTGTTTGTCCATATTGAATACATTATGACCTATAATGCTGAAAGTTGTTTTTTGAAGATTTCTGTTGAAATATCTTGTATATTCAATAAATTGCTTGTTATGCATGTTTGTGAAGTGTTACATACATTGAAGCGCGTTGAATGGATGTCTGTGTTGACGGTTGAAGTATGCAGGTAGATAACAAACGCACACTCGCCCAATAAAGCATTCAATATTGTTTTAATTGAACGTGTGAATGCATTTATTCGTGTTGAAGAAAAGACGTGCGTAGAAATGTCGTAGGCAGTATCACCTGTTTCATTGATGTATCAGAAATTTCTACGCAACATGTACGCGAAAAATTGCAATCCTTTTTCTATGATTGAATTCATCAGAACTAAGTATAATGAGGCGTTTGTTAAGCAGAGTCTTATTTCATCATTGATGGCCTGAAATTGGTTGACAAGTCTATTAAGACCAGTTATCTTTCGTTAAAATAGTTCAAAGTTTGTGTCCTTTCGACATAGTTGAGGAAAAAGCATTGTTCTCCTTCTGCTTGTAGCTCAACATTTGTATTGTGTCCGCGCATGATAAAGTGGTCTTCTCGGTGTTCATCCTTGTGTTAGCTGACCTGGTATATAAATACCACTCGAAATCTTCGTTACTGCAGTCCGCGCATAATGAAGTAGTTTCCTAAGCATTCATCCTTTTGTTCGCTGACGTGTTTTGTAAGTATCGCTTGCAATTTTGGTTACTTCAGTCTACGCAAAATTAAGTCTTTGTTATAGGAATTAATCCCTTGCTGAAATGTGTTGTGTAAGTATCGCTCACAATTTTCATTACTGTCCGGGCAGACTGGGGTGCTGATCGAGGTGCTGGAGGTGCTGCCGGCCACGCCGTCCCCCAAGCTGGTCAACATCGTCATCGACTGCGCTCCTGACGACTCCATGGTGAGGCTCTCCTCGGCTCATTGTTTCACCTTTCCTTTCGGTTATTGTTTATTGTTGCTATTTTGAATAGTTTTAAGTTCGGGTACCGTTTTATTGTTGCCGTTTCGAATATTTTCCGGTTACCGTTTTATTGCTCCTATTTCGAATGTTTTCCGGCGACTATTTTACTGTTGCTGTTTTGAACAGTTTTGAGTTTGGTTTCCGCGTCATCCCTCGTTTTTATTTACGTTTCACCTACATTTCTTTATCATTTTTTTACAGTTTTCTGTTCCTTTTCCGTTTTATTGTTAATTTGATGCGATATATTTTTTGACAGCTCTAGTGGTTAGTTTTACGATTCACTCACGTTTTTGTTCATACTTTGAACATTTTCTGTGTTCAGGTTCATTTAATCATGTTTTTATTTTTGATGGCTAGTGGAAGAATGCACAGAATTTCATTGTTTATAATCACTGATGAGGAAGTATTGACATTTTGCACTACCTCATTGCTCCAGGCGGCATGTAAGCAAACGCTCGCCACAAACATTTCCAAGTTTAGTTGTGTTCTGATTAGTGTAATTAGGTCGTGTTCTGCCACGCATCTCATCCCTAGTGCATCTGCCAAGCACTTCATAAACTGCCAAGCACTTTATGAACTGCCAAGCACTTCATAAACTGCCAAGCACTTCATAAACTGCCAAGCACTTCATAAACTGCCAAGCACTTCATAAACTGCCAAGCACTTCATAAACTGCCAAGCACTTCATAAACTGCCAAGCACTTCATAACCTGCCAAGCGCTTCAGCAACTGTCAATCACCGCATCAACTGTCAAGCACTGCATCAGTCGCCAAGCAACTGCAGCAGCTGTCAAACACCGCATCAACTGACAAGCACTGCATCAGTTGCCAAGCATTGCATCAACTGTCAAGCATTGCATCATTTGCGAAGCAACTGCATCAGTTGCCAAGCACCGCATGTCAAGCACTGCATCAACTGGCAAGCATTGCATCACCTTTCAAGCACTGCATCAATTGCCAAGCTACTGCAGCAACTGCCAAGCATTTTTCAAAATCTGCTAAACACCGCATCATTTGTCAAGCACCGCATCATCTGCCAAGCACCGCATCATCTGCCAAGCACCGCATCATCTGCCAAGCACCGCATCATCTGCCAAGCACCGCATCATCTGCCAAGCACTGCATCAACTGCCAAGCACCACGTCATCTGCCAACTGTAAAGATATTCAGGCTCAGTTGTATTTTATCCCTGTACTGCGGTATGATTGTTAAGGTTCCCTATCATTAGGCCCTTATTATTCAGCTGTTACATCAGTTGTCGCGATTTCATTCAATTTCCATCATTGATATAAGTCGCAGATTGTTTTAGATCTCATTTTGCCTCTTTAGATCAACCAATTAACGATTCTGCTGCCACCACCCAGATTGCGGGGCGCGAGTGATTTCAGTAAGCACCTGGAGGTGTTTTAGTTTACATTTCAGTAGCCTTATTTTATCAGATCCTGACTTCAGATGGCGATTATTAATAGTGTTGAACGTACGTCTCCAGTTTTCTCGTAACAAGTGAATGATTGAGACTTTTAAGAAAATATCTTGAGATTTAGTAGTAACAGAAAATACTGACACGCGTTATCATCACAGGAGAATTGCAGGAAGGAACGCATTGCGATATCTAAATATATTCTCAACACTCATCTTTAATGTCGCTGACTGTGCTCTGCGGGTTCAGAGGATTAACAGTGATTCAAGTGATTATCTCCTTACTTTCGACCATGCTTTCGACACCATGAAAGTTGTCATCAAAATGTCCTTGTAATTATTGAAGATTCAAAGCGTCATTGCTTTGCTTGTAATTGCGATGCCATGCACTTCAAGTCGCTCTCCGATGACGAGAGTGAACGCGTAATATCCTAATGATACACTTTAACGATTGTTCTGTATATGAGTGATGAGTGGCGGGAGTTATCATGGGCAAGACCGAGCTTTCAATAGTGATCGGCATAAAGTGGTGGTAGATGATGATGATTGACGAGAACTATCATTGGCAAGACCGAGCTTTCAATATTGATCGGCATAAAGTGGTGGTAGATATGCAGTGAGTGACAAGAATGATTATTACCATTGGCAAGACTTCACTTCATCTGCCTTAAATTTGGATTGGCACAATATGAGGGTAAATAATTATTGAGTGACGGGAATTATCATTGACAAGACCGAGCCTTCAAAATTGATGAGTGGTTTAAATTCGTGACAGAAGTACGCCTCTATACAGGCGCACCACTCAGTGGAGGCGCTGCGTGCACTCCCTCAGATGTTGACTCGCTGAGCCCTCCGACCCAACTACACTATGCGCATGATAGTCGCGAACAAATGCATCATCATGGGAACAGCTAGGGCGAATACTGAAACATACCTGAGAGAAATATCCACAATCCTGATTAATTAGTAAGGAACCAAATCTGGCATTTAATCTGCACAAAATGAATTAAATTCTACATAGTTGGAAATTCAAAGACTTTCAGGTATATTCTTCGAAGCGACGAGGCAACTTGATAACACGACAACCACTGTAGGAGAGGGATGAAGGAGCGGAGTGGAGGTGAGCAGATCGAGGGTGTTGTGGGTGTGGGCAGGCGTTCTCTCGACGTCAAAGATATCAGAAATTATTATTAATTATTAGATATCTATGGCGTGAAAACTTATTTAAAGAATTATAGGGGAGATCGGTACACAAACTACTCATGCCTTATCGTTAGACTAGAACTTATTTCTTTAGAGTCAACGATTTTGTTCGAGGCACTATGGGGAGATCCGTTGGCCAGACTCATTCGTTCTTCGAAGCGTTACTTTTGTACAGAAGGTGACCATTTAGGTCAATGGTATTCATTGCGCGACTCGCGATGATTCAATTCACGGCTCATGAAAAATTTAAAAATTGAATAATTAATATATAATTATATAATATACGCTAACTTGCAGTAACTGCGGCTCTCTCAATCAATGCGTTTAACCGAAGTGGCTCTCTTGCAAAAATTAGTGAATGACACTGAGACAGGTGGTTGGGGGTAACCACAACACTAGCAACGCATCATTTGCTTAGCACTGAATCATTTGTCAAGCATCGCATCATCCGCCAAGCACTGTACTACTTGCCAAGCTCTCTTCATCTGCCAAGCACTGGCATCGCCTGCCAAGCTACTTGTACCACCTGCCAAGCTACTTGTATCACCTGCCAAGCTACTTGTCTCACTTGCCAAGCCACTTGGGTCACTTGCCAAGTAATGTACGGGCTTCGGCCAGCACTAAGGCGTTGTCTGCCAAGATCCGTACTTCGTCTGCCAAGTTCGCCAAGACGTGTTTGTTGATGCGGCTTTTGTACCGTCACCACGTCGGACCTGCCTGCTCTCATGCCTTCCTCGCTCCCTCCTCTGGCTTGTGTGATCTGATTGTTATTTCCTGGTCATTCTTTAGGAAACGTGATTGTTTTCAATATTGAAGAAGGCGTTGTTCTCACAATTGAAATTAGGCATTGTTCTCACAATGGAAGCTAGGCATTGTTCTCACAATGGAAGCTAAGCATTGTTCTCACAATTGAAGCTAGGCATTGTTCTCACAATGGAAGCTAGGCATTGTTCTCACAATGGAAGCTAGGCATTGTTCTCACAATGGAAGCTAGGCATTGTTCTCACAATTGAAGCGAGGCATTGTTCTCACAATTGAAGCGAGGCATTGTTCTCACAATTGAAGCGAGGCATTGTTCTCACAATTGAAGCGAGGCATTGTTCTCTCAATTGAAACTAGCCGTTTTTCTCAATATTGCATTAGGTATTGGACATTGTTCTCAATATTGTATTTGGTATTGGACATTGTTCTTAATATTGTATTAGGTATTGGACATTGTTCTTAATATTGCATTAGGTATTGGACATTGTTCTCAATATTGTATTAGGTATTGGACATTGTTCTTAATATTGTATTAGGTATTGGGCATTGTTCTCAATATTGTATTAGGTATTGGGCATTGTTCTCAATATTGTATTAGGTATTGGGCATTGTTCTCAATATTGTATTAGGTATTGGACATTGTTCTTAATATTGTATTAGGTATTGGGCATTGTTCTCAATATTGTATTAGGTATTGGACATTGTTCTCAATATTGTATTTGGTATTGGACATTGTTCTCAATATTGTATTAGGTATTGGACATTGTTCTTAATATTGCATTAGGTATTGGACATTGTTCTCAATATTGTATTAGGTATTGGACATTGTTCTTAATATTGTATTAGGTATTGGACATTGTTCTTAATATTGTATTAGGTATTGGGCATTGTTCTCAATATTGTAATAGGCATTGGACATTGTTCTCAATATTGTATTAGGTATTGGGCATTGTTCTCAATATTGTAATAGGCATTGGACATTGTTCTCAATATTGTAATAGGCATTGGACATTGTTCTCAATATTATAATAAACACTGGAAATTGCTCCAAATTTTGTATTATGCATTGCCATTATCTAGATAATATTCCGCTTGTTCCTTAGTTAGTTACTTAGTCCGTCCGTTACGCTCTCATCCGAGTTTGCGGTATCATGGATACCGAATTCCTGAGTGTTAAATTAAAAAATCGCCTATACATGCATTATTATGTTTGACATTTAATCAGGATAGGATAGGTAAGGATAGGTTAAATTAGGTTAGCATAGGTTAGGTAATGTTGATGAAATTTTTCACGGGTCCGCGGTTTTTATATGTTTGACATACAATCAGGATAGCTTCGGTTAAGGTTAGATAAGTTAGTCGTATATGTTAGGTTAAGGTGGGTTAGGTTAGAATATATGTGAGAATTTGTTGGGTAATGTTGACCGCATTTTTTCACGGGTCCACCTAGCTGAACGATGATATTGGTTCAAGTTAGGTTAGGACAGGTTAAGATATGTTACGTTAGGATAGGTTAGCACACGTTGGGTAATGTTGACGGAATTTTTTCACTGGTCCACGGTTTTTTATGTTTGACATATTTTCAGGATTGGTTCGGTTAGGGTAGGTTAGGATAGGTTAGGTTAGCATAGGTTAAGTAATGTAGACGGAATTTTTCACGGGTAAACGTTTTTTTATGTTTGATATATTATCAGGATCGGTTTGGTTAAGGTTGGTTAGGGTAGGTTAGGATAGGTAATGTTGACGGTATTTTTTCATGGGTCCAACGGTTTTTTTTCTTGTTTTACATATTATCAATATCGGTTCGGTTAGGATAGGATAGGTAAAATTTGGTAGGATAGTTGGTAGGATAGGTTAGGCTAGAATTTGTTATGTTGAAATTGGTGAGGTAATGTTGACCGGTTTCACCTAGCTTGACGATGGCATTGTCCGTGGAATTTCCACAGGTCCTGCTAGTTCTAATTATTGTATTGAGCAATGTTCTCAGTGTTATGTTGTTCTCATCGTTGTTCTGAATTTGAAAACTAGGCGTTATGTGATTCATTAGACCGACACATATTCTCACAAATTCAATTTTTAGATCACGAGCTTGTTTTGAGTGCCGTTGACGCGGACTGACTCGTAAATATTTTCCATTGATTGCTGACAAGGGAAAAAAAGAGTTTGACATCAATAGTTTTGCATTTGTAGAGTTTCTCATTTAAAGAGTTTTACGTTGAAAGAGTTTCGCGTTGGAAGAGTTTCGCGTTGAAAGAGTTTCACATTGAAAGAATTTCACATTTAAAGAGTTTTACGTTTTAAGAGTTTTACGTTTTAAGAGTTTTACGTTTTAAAAGTTTTACGTTTTAAGAGTTTTACGTTTTAAGCGTTTTACGTTTTAAGCGTTTTACGTTTTAAGAGTTTTACGTTTTAAGAGTTTTACGTTTTAAGAGTTTTACGTTTTAAGAGTTTTACGTTTTAAGAGTTTTACGTTTTAAGAGTTTCGCGTTGAAAGAGTTTCGCGTTGAAAGAGTTTCACATTGAAAGAGTTTCACATTTAAAGAGTTTCGCGTTCAAAGAGTTTCACATATAAAGAGTCATATTTAAATAGTCACATTTAAAGAGTTTCACATTTCAAGAGTTTCACATAATTTACGAGAAACTCTATTTTGTGTCATCAGTGATGAAGGGAACAAATTACCACGGTGAGGCAGCCATGTATCGGCGCTGTGTGTGACGCTGTAGAGCTCTAGCCTCCCTTCCCTGGTGTGTGTTCCTATTAGTCAACTACTGTCATCGTTGACACACTTTGGTTATATGCATCTTTATTACATATGTTTGGTTATATTCATTGGTGGAAATAATTTTGGTTATAATCATCGTTATTACATCAGTTTGGTTAACATCATTGGTATATATATAACTTTGGTTACTATCATCGTTGTAATATGTAACTTAGGTTCTAACCATCATTTCATTGTATAAATTTGGTCCGGAGTTAAAAGTTAGGTATAAGCCTTTCTTTTGTTGAAATGGAACAGGTTTTTTGTTTTGTTACGGACCTTATTTCCTCGGTTCACTGCTGTCCTATTTTTCAGCACCAACTACGTTCTTATTCAGCCTTTATCTTGTTTCCTTACCATCCTTCTCAACTTACTGTTTCTTTGCGCACGGGATCATGTGCGGGAACACACCTTGTGCATAGATTCCGCGTTTTCTTAACTCCATGCTAAATGGTGCCTTCATCCTTCCCCTCTTTGAACATCTCTGTTGTGGCAAGGGAGTCTGAAACTAACTTATAATTAATCAATCATTACTGTGATATTGCTGCTTCTTCTAGCCTGCATGCTCTGTATACGTGCCCTTTCATCACGATACGCATTCATTTATTTTGCAATTACAATCGTATTGTTGTAATCAGCTGGTCCCTCATTCCTGAAGTTACACTCGTATTATTGTAATCAGTCGGTCCCTCATTCCTGAAGTTACACTCGTATGATTGTAATCAGCCGGTCCCTCATTCCTAAAGTTGCACTCGCGTGATTGTAATCAGCCGGTCCCTCATTCCTAAAGTTACACTCGTATGATTGTAATCAGCTGGTCCCTCATTCCTAAAGTTACACTCGTATTATTGTAATCAGCCGGTCCCTCATTCCTGAAGTTACTGTCATATGATTGTAATCAGCTGGTCCC
>JACJUY010006255.1:0-49595 GCA_014220935.1 Platorchestia sp. MABIK | reverse complement strand
AATTAGTGTAATCACAGGTTCACAGTTCTTGCTTTTTCAGTCGTCCAATGAGTTTCGAAGGTCTAGTCTTTTCAAAAAAATATGCTAAAATCGTTTGTCATATGTTACTATAGCAATAAATGTCTGTATATTGAACAATTACGCACACTTGACGGGATCAAACTGCATGTACAGGTTGCCCGACCACCTTGTATTTTTCTAAGGAACATTTTGTAGTGCCTTACCTTAGTAACCCCTAAAACCTCAATTCTAGTCTACTTATGTATGCTCAGTAACTTTGATATACCCCCAATGTAAATTTTAACGATCTAAACTTTCAATTTCTCCTCTGCGTATCACCGATACCAAGTGGAGGGGAAGTATATGTAAGGCCGCCGCTTCACGCCGCCAACGGAACTCGATGGCGGAAGCAGCTGTATATGGTCTTACAACCTCGGTATCAAGTCCATAGTGATAATTAATAGTTGATATTGGAGAAGTGAATATATCATCGAGACAATTTTGTTTAACCAATATCAACCTTATATCAAGAATTGAGTATTAATCCAATGATATGTAGGGATCGAACAACTCATTATCTAATCAATATTGACACAATAATTAGTTGATATTGGGTTGATGATAATATTGTTATTGGGCCAATATTTTTTTCCAATATCAACCGAATTTTCCAAAATAAGGTATTTTCCCAATGTTCATTTTGAATATCCAGTCAATATTGAGACTGTATATTGGCTCAATATTAGGTCAATAAATTTTGCTACCTGGGTTAATTCACATCTTTTCGGCAAAAATGTTGTACAAACATACTGTAGCTTCAGGATCTAGTTATTGATACATTTTAGATTCGCATTTGAGTTGACAGAAAGCTCTTCCAAGCATTAATGTCTAAGACACACATCCTCTAATCATTGTAATGATATATTTCTAACACTCTGAAGAAAGAATTTAATTTAGCGCTAAGACACAATTTGCGATATGTTAGCAAAATTATCTTCAAAAAAACTCCCATGTAAATTCTGCCTGCATAGTGTGACGAATATGTGCTTACAAAAACCTGCGTGGCTTTGATATAAGTAATATATCATATTTTTCCTCGAATTTCTTCTGCTTGCTGATATGACGGAAATACAAGATTATGTAAATCAGGTCCCTGCAAACACGATTTACTTTTAGCTGCGTTGAGCATTGAGCTTCCTCTCTAAATGGAATTTCTCCATCCGCTCGCAAATGGATCTCAATGATGCTAGTATTTCCATTTGATAATTCATGTAGTTCGATATACTTTTGCAGAATTTATCGATGTGAAATTTTACATATTTCGACCGTAGTTCAAGAATCGCAACGCAAAGTGCGAGTGTTCTACGTGCGTGAAAAATTGAGGAAAACTGATTCATCGAAACACACAAGCGCACTGCAACTAAAACTAAAATAATAACACACATTGATACTAACCTAATATAGAGTGGAGCTAAATTTTTCATTCTTGCAAAAGACACCTTGATCATGAGTTTCATCTGCTTCTTAAGCATTTTGATTAGTCTGTAAGCCGCCACGCAATCATAAAATTAGAGCTCGTGTCACTCCTTCGGTCGTTTTTGTTGTAAGCGCTAGGGCGAGAACATACCTATACTGATGTGATCCACACAGTTAAGAGGTATTTGAAGCTCTCTTTTGAAGGTGCTGTGTCAATTAGAAGAACTCCTACTCTATCCAGTGGCTTATCAATATCAGGAAAACTGCTCATTCTAACGCCAATTTGATTGCCTAATATTATTTTCTGATATTTCACATTCATCTCAACAATTTTATTCATGTCCTTTGTCGTGTTTATCCAGAAACACCAACCAAGCATAAGTCTCCAGGTATAGGAGCGACATGGGTGCGCTTCTGCAGTGCTGTCGTGAGCAGATGTCATAAATGTTTCTTTCAAAGCATTGGACGCGATGGTAAGATGTTTAGTTCTGTCAGGCTTTCGTTGAGCTTTCCTAAATCACAGAATTTCAATATTCGTGTAGATATTAGGATTCAGCGCAAAGTGTGGGATTTATCCTGTTGTATCACTCTTAAGATTTTCTAAGATGGGACCACCCACTGAATCTTCACTGTTTTTCCCTCACATTCTTCTTATACAATTAGTCTTCAGCCTGCCTCATTTTTGGAGTCACTTCAGACATCGATGTGAAAATTATTGTTCCTTGTACTTTGTTATCCTCCTCTTCCCCATTTTCTTCTGGTACGTTCCTCGAAAGAGAGTTTGTCACCATGTGTCGAATTTTTGGACGTTAGATTACGTCGAAATCATACTGTCGGAACACACGTCAAAATTCGGTTATTTTTTGTGGGTTTCCCTGGAATTTCGTCATTCTTGATGAACGAAGATTATTCTTCATAGGGATTTGAGGAAATTTATTAGAACAAATACTTGAGGACCACATGGTCACCGATGATGACGAATTTATCACCGTACCGAGTTCTTGGGAGCACTGATCTTTCATTCGGTGAGGTCACTTTTAAGTGTCACCGCAGTTAAATATTATTCTAAAACACCTAATATGTCACTATTTCGTATGGGGGTGTACAGGGATATTTTGTTTAGAATTCAGTGCATTCCGTTGCTTATTCAGTGAAAAATAGTTATGTATTCCTTCGCCTGAATTCAAAAGTCTTAAATATTGCGCCCTAATAAATTGTTATCATGCTCGTTTCTATCATTGAATATATTGTGCACCAACCTCTTGCGTGTATTTCGTCACTACCAGAAGCGGTAAATTTTTCGGCATTCTAGTAACTACTAATAACTCTTATGTTTACTTCTTCCGTATAGGAAGATATTGTTAGTACAGTAATCTCGAGTGGCTTTATAACCTTGAAGGCGTAATGATACGGTGTGGAATTTATGACACAGCTGTAGGTAAAATAATCTCCAACCTCCTGTTCGTAGAGACTACACATCATAGCCCGAGATTTTTGTTAAAATGGTAACAACAGGGGCTTCTATCGGTGGCAGCAACAAAAAGAAATTACGTTTAGAACAAGAAGACCATCCTTAAATCATTACGTAGAAAACGAGTCGCATCACTCCTACCTTCTCATCAGTGAAGCTCAAACTAACTGAACTTGAGAGCTTGCATAGTAATAATGAAGCCATTAATTTGCGACTGTGATTTACTGTAATGAAAAGGATGTTTCATAGTAACCTCGTCACCTGCCCAGCAGTTTATCGTTACTCATAAGAGAAAGTTGCATTCAGCAAGAGCATTCGGTACTCATGATTGACGGTTTTAGACACTCTTATTAAATGAGTGACAAAATTCGTACAACGACGGTGTTTTACTAGCAAATCAAGGAAAAAGAATTACTTAAATCCGAGTGACAGACAGTCTTCGTTTGATTTTATTAAATCTTTATTTGGGGTACAAGAGTAAATTCTCAACTTTTAATTAATGACATAATAGTCTACTTCTTGACTGCCTAAAACAGAGTATAGATCTTTATATTCAGTTAAAATTCTGAAAAATATTGAAAATTCTGAAAAGAATGAAATTGGAACAACACCCGCAGAAATTCTTTATGAGCCTATGTGACAAAATTCCCTTATAAAATATTTTCTAGAATTCTTCCCTTGAATTTTTATCGATAAAATTTTAATGCAGATGTCATGGCATAAGCTTTGCTGCTCTGTCCAGTTCTCTCCCGTCCTTGGGCAACACATGTGAAGCAGTCTCGTGTAGCAGTCTGGAGTTCTCATCGTTGACACTTATCTTTATTTCCCTCGTGAGCAGCCTTGGACAGAATGACCCATTTTTTCCCTCGGTTTTCAGCAGAGCAGCGAAGGCTCAAGGTCTACCTGTCATCGCGCACATGTTCCTCGCATGCTGCAACCAGCCAGCCTTAATTCGCTCTAACGCGTATGCGTCACGCTGAGGGACAACCTCGATAATAATTTCTCATTTTGTTCCATTTTGCGCTTATGCAATGCCGTAGCAGTGAAATAATGATTATTATATATTCCTTGACCTAAATTAAAAAATTTTGAATATAGCGCCCTGGTGAATTAACATTTATGAGTTGTATTATTCTACTTATTGTGGACCAATCTAGCGTGTGTATTTCGCCACTAACTTTGACGTAATATACTGTTTTGTGGTCGACTTATTTCTACACTTGCAAATAAACAGTCTTAGACTACTGTTAATTAGATATGTCTCATTTAATATCTGTTGCATGAGCTTCTATCATATTTTGTTTAGCAAATGTTATTCATTCCTGAACTAATGGTCTGACTTAACTTCACGACTTTTTCTAGGTGGGGAGCATATCTAAAATTTTCAAATTTATTTTTTGGGCATCCGCCAATAGAAATGGATCGCAGAATTTTCTTGGAAATATACCGTCATACTGTAAACTGAGCTATTTCATGTGTACAAATTTTTTTCCTATCATATTTTGTTCCCTCCGTGCATGCAGTTTTGCACTGTTTTGAAAAATACTGGCTTCTGTCGCCAATGGAAAAATTTAAATGGTTCATACAACTCAAGTTTCAGTTTAATTATCCCGAATGTTCTGACGTATCATAGATTCAATTCCATTCAATTACGATATACTTCTACAAGGAATTTCATACTAGTGATTTTGTTCAACAAATCGTCTAGTGTTGTCATATATGTTACAATACAAGTGGAATTATAGCAGCTGCTACTCTGTGTTCATGCTACTCGTAGATAGGTATTTTGTAAAGTTCTATTAATTTCCACTGTTAGTAGTAGTAGTCTTTCACTGTTCGCGGTCGGTTTACTACTTACTCCTACGATGTTTTGAAAAAAATTGTACGGCAGGGCTTAAAAGTTGATGATTTTAAAAGGGGAAGGAGACTCATAGTAACGCTGACAACCACAATGAACGTGCTGTGTGGGACTTCCTGGTGTCGACTTTCTGGAAATTATCGGTACTCTAAGTACGCCTAAAAACATGGCCCCTTGGGAAGTTTCTGTGGCAAAAATTAACTTCATCCTCTTTTTTAGATTTCAAACGTTTCTCACATAACCCTCAGCCTAATTATTTTTCATTTTGAATTGAATCACGGCACAAATTAGCTTTATACCTGTAAAAATTTAAAGTTCAGAAAGTTGAAGATTCAAACGTCTTGTTTAATACCTGTAGCTCGAGTTTATGCAAAATTTTCTGTTGGTAATGTTATTCATTCAAGAACAATTAGGGCCTGGATTTTTTCCCTGGAAAAATTATCGTCAGTGGCAAGTGTCAAATGATGATAATTAATAAGGATTCAATTTCACTTCATAGCTGAGAACTTGCTGATGTATAATTTTTTTCTATATCTTCAGGGAAATTACCATGAAACAATAAGGCACTTGAAAACATTTGAGGGACTACTATAACCCACAATCATCTTATTATGCCCCGCGTTTTCGTTGCCTATGATGAAGTTTTTTTGAAACTCGTAGTTCAATATATTAATAAAATTATATAAGAGTGCGTAAAACCTAAATGAATGAGAAAATGCGGTAACTTTTAGTTTCCACTAAAATTCTAGATAAATTATCATTGTTAGTTTTACTTTCAATGTAGTGTATACTTGCACTTCAACCTTATGACCAATTGTTCGTTGGTACAATGCAAAGAATGGGGCAACACTCTGGAGAAAAGGCATTCGTTGAATTTCGCCATTCTTTCATATTTACGAAATGTAGAGCTTGTCTACTCTCTTATATAGCTCAGTTCAGTAAAAAAAAACAACCGAGGACATCAAAAGGGAAGAAGAAGTAAGGTGGGTCAGCACAGCGCAGCTACACGTGACGCTGCAGACGCAGCAAGGAGCACGTGACTCGAGCTTCCCTCGCCCACTTCACTCGTTCCCTCACGCCATGCATAACAGTGCTCCTGGCGGTGAGCTAACAAAGGCTGCTCCTTCTCATGCGTGCCCTCATTTCAGGTCGGCTTCAAGTAGGTCGCCTTATGGCAATTTGATCATCTTGCGTCCAATTCGATCTTTGTCAGGATGAAGTTTTCTTCTGTGAGTCTTGATTTAGAGATTCGATAAGGCAATCAGTGCATCTAAAAAAACACAACGTCGGGATCGTGCGGGAGAATAGACTTACTGTAGAATTCTAGCCTCGTCACTTCTTTCATGTACATATTAGCAACTATGAAAAAGCGATGCCTTGAATTTCAAGCAATTATCTCTCGTGACGTAGTATACCTGCGGTTCCCCGTTTTCTTTCCAATTGTAAATTCTGGGTTGACTGCATTGCGCCTGCACGTTGCTTCATACATCGACTAAGATTTTGGACACAATGGCATCCAGGAAAGTTAATAGATCGTCTTGTGCTGCCATATAAGATTCTATTATATAACATGAAAACTGAACGATGTTTTATAAATAAGTTGTCTGCATTTCTCCCAAGGGTTCCTGCGTTCTGAAATCACGAGTGCCTCAGATTCATATGAATCTTGCGCAAAATAAAATAATTTAAGAATGTGAGGAACAAGAAAAATATCACTCTAGCAGAAAATTTCTCTAAATATTACAAGTTACATCAAAGAAGATTGAAAATGACTGCGTGAGACATAATTTTAATCTATGAGTGTTCCTATCAATGAATTGATTTTAAACTGCTTAGCATCAATTAAAAATACATGTCTCACGCTAAGCTCTCTAGAAGGTATTAGCAGTTTTCGTAATCAATAGGTGTACTATTAATTGTATGTAAAATAAGGTTTACGCAAGGGATGATAAAACTTTCAAGTATGAGAAAAATGTGGCAAGTTTTTGCGCTTCATTAAAAAGTAGATAAAAATTACTCTCCTTAGTGGGAAAACAACGAAAGACAATGATTCATGCTCAATATAAACCTACGAACTTGATTTGATAGGCAAAACTGTGTTTAATTCATTCCAGCAGCAAAATGTAGTTACTTTGTTGTTGCCATGCAATGGATGCGGATGCAACTCCGTTTTGAGAATGAAGATTGCTAGTTTGTTATTCGTTTTTATGAACCAAGAAAATTTAAGTTTCTACTTTAGGTCTCAGAATAAAATTTCCTGGGAAGTGGAGCATGAGGATCGAGAAGACTCTCCGAAATGAGATCGGCACTCCACATTACAGTTCATCAGGCCCGATTTTCGGCAAGTGCGTGCGCACAGTTTCTATTTTGAAATGGTCGTGTCACCTGCATTCTTAACCGTTTCCTGTGAAGGAAACCTGATCACTGAGGGGACTTTCACAATGCGGCTGACCAACCAAGTCACTAAATTAATTTTTATGCATACGCAATGAAGACTAAAAAACGGCATTCTCTATTTAAATTTCGCTATTTTCAAAATTTTTTTTTAAAATTAACTCTAATTTGAGTTGAATATTGGTCTTCTTAACGCGCAGCTGTTAACGTATCAAAAACCCGTGAACATCACCATTTGAATTTTTCGCTAATTTTTCTATTCGTCTGAAGTAATGTTAACTAACAATGGACACAAAATTAACCTCACAGACATTAAGAACTTCAACTATACGTCACGCTAAGGAAGGTTTTTTCCTGGAGTGATCCTTGGAACACATTTCATTGTCATGTTACAATCTGAATAGTTCTCGCTTCTATATTTCGATTTATGGTTGAAGACTCAGGATTCATTCCCTAATTTTTAAAAAAAGCTTAAAATTTTGTATTCTTCTTTCAAGACCGACATCGTTCACGAACTTACTATTTCACTATCCGGGAATCAAAATTTTGTTTGTAATTGCAAATACTTGCACTTTTTAAAAAGGTAAAGGAGATTGCTCTTTGGCAGGTAAAGTATGTAGTTTTATTTAGAATACCGTTTTTCAGAAATAATGGAGGAACATGAAATAGAACTAGAACTATTTTAATACAGACTACTTATTTTTCGAAGTGAAATTTCAATGTAAAATTTCGGTTTCATCGAGAAAATTTCATCACAGCGCACTAGTTCAGTTAAAAGAAAAATACACCCGCACTCACAAACGTGAATGAGAAATGAAGTGCAGTGCAAAATAACCAGAAAGGGAGGCTTGAGGCACTTCTGCCATGCATTCCGGACCGCAATTAGGACATCCGCCGTGGATGCTGTGCATGATCGCGCCCACCGGATGTGTGGGGGCTTTTTCACGGGGATGTTCTGCGGCCACCATGCCTTCGACCGGAGGTGAAGAGATGCTTCTTCGCGGGTCGGCGACCTATGAGCTGTAGAGTGTGCGCGGGATAGATATTTTTCAAGGAACTACAGTGAATCGCGATTTTATGTTTTCAAGGAATTTACTTTTGTAAAGCTCTCGTATAAGAAAAAAATGTGCTCTTTAAATCTTCGACGTCTGCAAACAATGAGTAGCTTATAAGGTACACTGGAACAGCTCAACACTGAAACATGAGGGCTTTGAGTTGGAAACAGTTCCGATGAAAGTTATTGTTTCTATGTGGAAAAGGAAGCTACTTGGGAAAAGAAATGTCTTAAAAGATGATTCTCATGTTCTATTCTTTGTTGCACTCTGATTTGGGTGCTAGTGGACGAACTAAATCTAATTTTTAATCAGCAATGATATTCTGTGCAACAGTATTTAAATCAGTAGTTATTGCTCAACATGCTGAGAATAAACAGTTACGCTGTTCATTAGATCGGAAAAATTCGGTGCCTTTTAAAGCTAGTAGCTTGTAGCTAGTAAAACTATTTCGTATTTGTTCTACTCGGTATCATGCAGTCTTTTAAATGTAATAAGCGTTCCAGTGCAGCTGTGGAACAAGGATGCACAAGCGTTCATTCTGGTCATGTCCAGATGTTACCCACTCGTCCCGCTACTCCCATCATTACAATCGGAAACAAAGCCACCCGCTTGACTAGCCACGTTGATAGCGTATTGTGTAGAACTCGCGTGGTACATTCCACAGGGTGAGACATTTGTTCCGACACACTCTTTAGTGTAGTCAACATAAAAACGAGAGACAAGATAGAAAAGGCTTGATTCTTGCTCATATTAATTCAATTAAGTGTTTTCACCATGAATTCTGGTCACACAATGTTAGTTACGAACCACTACTCAGAAAATGATACTCTGAAATTCACACAGGGAACGTTCCCTGTACCAAGACTGCATCTATTCAAAAAATAGCATTATGCTATACAACAACTGTTTACGTTATTTAAAGAAATATTTATATTATTATGGTTTATACAAAGTTATTGTTTTAGAGTAGGACAAATATTAATGAATATAGCACCAAGGGACATTTCCCTCAGTAGTTCATTAAATATCGTCCTCAAAGCCACGATCGTAGGAGTGAGACGGGATTTGGTGGAGCACTGAATTAAGAACACAATTTTAAATTTACACCAGCGCACCAGAGTTTGTCTCCACTACGTAGCTAAACAAAAAACATTTATTTCATTGATGTTGCGAATGAACAAGGTTCTTGTGTTAAAGAATCCATTGAGTAAGTTTTAAGTGTGAACAGCATGAAATGAATTAGCATCACCTGAAAGTATTTCCAAATGAATTAACTTCAATTTTGAAAAGTGTAAAATGAATTTGTCTCACGGAAGTATGAGTATGGCATAAATAAGACACAACTGTGAACTGCACGAAGTGAATTAGGTTCTCATACAAAAAGCGTATAGAGAGGATTAGCTTCACGTTGAAGAATCTGATGAAATGGGGCAAGAAAAGACGTGTGATGGAGGAGACAGAGGAGCAGTCAGTGGCCGCGCTGTGAGAGGTCAACAATCGCGCATCCCTCAAAACTCCAAGGTTGGACTGTCCTATTCGCCCTTGCGCTACTCTCTGCACTTGAAAGTCGCTCCCTCCCCTCCTCACACACGCACGCCATCCCTAATACCATCAGGGTAATGACTTCAGCCTAAGACTCCAACCATACGAATCATTTGACGTGTCAGCATGATGTCGGAACATGCTTCAGAGAAAGTTATTTCTTCGGCATTTCATCCTTGAAAGTTTTTCAGGTGATACTCGTTGGAGATAAAGTTTAAAATTTCAATTATTATCGAATTTCTCTGAAATTGTTTGTGTTCGATAGTGCACCTATGTTGTAAAGTATTGTTTACACATTTTTTGTATGAAGTAAACAAGTTGTGACACTTAGAACGAGAAAATTTCTCAACAAGTATAATTGATCACCTATACGATAAACGCCTGAAAGCGTTGTCAAATTACCAGTTTCCAAACGCTTTCGGGGGAGAAGTGCTCTGGAAAAGATTATTCTCCAGCCATTCTTCATGGCGAGGCTCTAAGGATTGCATGAGATTTCTGTCATTCAGAAGGGAGGTGCGAGTCTTCGTCAGCGACTTTGCTACACACAGATCCTCTTCTGTACTGCAACACTGGTGGCAAATTTTTGTGTACCTGCAACGGGAATCGCTGGAAGCGAAGATTCAGAAGGAGCAGTGGATTATTTTTCCTCTTTATCAAGTTTCATGCTTCACGTGAGGGTGGCCGATCTGCCAATCCTTCAGAATCTTGTTCGAGTGCAGTTGCTTCACTCACGGTGCATATTTATCATTTCTTCATTTTTTTGAAGTGAAATAAATTTTTTAAGCAAAATCTACAGTTTTCAGAAAAAGAGCTCTCTCAATCTCTCCACGTACTAAAAAAGATAAGTCACAATGGAAATTGCTTTCGCGGTCAAACCTGATCTTTAAAGTAAGACGCAAGCAAAGATGGTGTCATACTTCGGAAAATTTTTGAATCAAGATTTTCAAACGGCTCGCGGTGATAGGAATTCGAGCATTACCAGCGGGTTGGAAAAATTTGCGCGTTAGGATACATCACAAGCTCGCTAAAGTAATCTGCAGTTCTGCACCAAATCAACCAGAGAGCTAGAATACCACCTTGCTAGCACTACGATCATACAGACGATTATAGTGCTAGTTGAACTGGTGAACAAGTAAGCTCAATTATCTCTGTTCTAATTCACAAATTTGTGGTCTTTCAAACAGGAAAAAATGTCCTTGAAGTCAACTCAGTATTTTAATAATACATGAAAAATTTCGAATGTGAGGGAGAAATTGTTCTTTTCTATTGCCATGGAGGAATACACTCTAAGATTTAAAGAGTGTGTGAGAAGATTATAAGTAGGTAAGGGTGAAAAGATTCAGGACTGTATGAGAAGACCGTAGGCAGGTTACTGCCAAAAATAATCTGGGCTTTAAAAGAATGCGTAGGTCGGTTACGACCAAGAATTTCAGGCCTGCATGGGAAGACCATATGCAGGTTACGGCACAGAGATTCAGGACTTATGAGATGACTATGGGCAGGTTATGACCAAAACGTTCAGGACTGTATGAGGAGACTGTAGGCAGGTTACGGCACAGAGATTCAGGACTTATGAGATGACTATGGGCAGGTTACGACCAAAACATTCAGGACGGTATGAGGAGACTGTAGGCAGGTTACCGCGAAGAGGTTCAGAACAGAGTTCATGCTCTCAAGGTTAGCCTGTCCTTCGTCGGGAGACCAAGAGCACGGCACAGGATAGGCTTAGGCACTCGCGCTGAAACGGATGCCCTGGAATGAAGACGGTTTCGGTCCGACGTGTCTGTGAAAATAAGACGGTTTCGGTCCTAACATAGGTTAAGGTCTGAGAAAATTTGGCCATTTCGGTTTCTTATACACAAGTGTTCGAGGAAATACAAGAACTATTAATTTTTTCTCCACAAGTCATCCATTCTCTGAATATTTTCTACTTGTTTCATGATAAGGGAGTATTAATTGAGTGCACAACAGAACTGAGGTGTTTAACGGGAATTTCCTTGCTTGAGCGCTTGTAGCATTCGTGTAAAAAACAAGTAGAATGTACATGTCGAGGTATTTCTGGAATCAGTAATTTTTCCGCTGTACTTTTTTGACATAGGGTTGAGTTTTCCCATGATTTTTATCAGTGTCGACTATCGCGTGTTTTATTTCACAAATAACTTTTTAGTTTCTTCAATTAGATATTTTTTCAAAATTTGATCACGGATTCAAAACTTTCACCGGAGAAATGAAAACGAATAATTGTCAGAAATGTTAGGATGTGTAACGCTGGAATCTTACATTAATTTCACACCATGAAACAAATACCTCTTTACACGTCTGTTTTTTGAGTAGCTTGTGTTAATTTTCAAGTATTGAATTTTTCGATCCATGTAATGGGGCAGGAAATAGCTGCTGGCCTCCTCCGAGGATGATCAGAATCTTCTGATCGTGTGGCTTGCGCTCATTATAATAACTTCGAGAGATAATTAATAGAAGTATTAAAACATTTAAATTGCACTCGTTCAGGAAAAAGTACCTTAAAGGGGTTAAATGGGAATATCTATTTGATAAAATGATTTTATATTTCGTACGTAGCTTATTGAATTACATTCTTAAGATATTGAAAATATCAATAAACCACGAGTACTCAGGGAAATATAATTTTTTAGTCTATTACTTACTGAAATACATCACTATATCAGCACGTTTAAAGAACAGAATTTCGTTGCATACTTTTAAAATTCCGCTTATCTTACATTTAGTGCTACACACCCCTCTGCTTGATGGAACCTACTATTGCATCCTACATTCAATACTGCACACGTCTCTATTTGATGGAACCTACTATTGCATCCTACATTCAATACTGCACACGTCTCTATTTGATGGAACCTACTATTGCATCCTACATTCAATACTGCACACCCCTGCTTCATGGAACCTACCATTGCACCCTACTCTCAGTACTGCGCACCAAGGCTCTCTCCGTAAAAGCACCAAGACCGACGACGATATCTGCGTCTCAGGGCTGGGCCAGCCACTGGGTGGCTGGCAGATGCGTGTACGTATCCTACGTTCGCAGCACTTCTCCAGCCGCAGGGCGACGCCCTTGAAGCGGTCACAGCTCCACCGAAGGCCCGCCAGTTTTGGCAACGTGTTGCTGAGCCCCTTGGGGAGAGAGGGAACGAGGGAGATCAGATTTGGCGCGAGTTATAAAATGAGAAGACCGCCCGCGCGAGCTGCAAATGATTCCTCAGTGGGAAGTCCACTTCGAGAAAAGCCGCTGCTTGATGTCCGCCTGTGTGAACTAGAAATATCGTACTGAGTTAATGCAGTGCTTCGGCTGAGGAACCTTGGGATTTTGTAGAAAAATGATTATTTAATAAAGTAACATTGTGCATCAATGATGCACAAATCTGACGATTCCCTGCGCACTTGAAAAGACAGTCTGGGATGAGTCGTGAAGATACTGGTAGTACATATTTCTTACTAAACCAAACGTCCGAATGAGGCTTTAAAACCTGAAGCGTCCGGGACTTTCATATTTTGTACTTGATTTGCTCAAACTTTAAACTGTTTTTGCATCTTCCCAGAAACAGCTAGATGGATTAAAATTCGAAATTATTTGAAAAATAATCAACGTCATAACTGTGCTTTATTATCTCTCACTGTTTATTCTTTGGATGGAAGTGAGTGAATTAGCCTGAATAATTGAATTAGTGAGTGAATTAGTGAATTAATTGAATTTTAAATAAAATTCAAACCAAGGATTTGTACTTTACGCGTACTACCCGGGCCATTACGTGCGCTGTCAAAAGAAGTCGGACGTGATTGAGAATTTTTGAAGTCGCATGATGTCACGCTATCAAATCCTGATCCTGATTAATTAAATTCGTTCTCGACTTTCCAACGACTAAGAATAATAAAATACCTGTTTCGTCTTGCTCAATACATTTTTATTTGATCCTATAACAGTGAACCTACTTTCACGTGTTTAGAAGACAATTCAGATTGCTGCAGCCTGTTCAAGAAACTACAGTCAATAGTTGATCATGAACATGAAAGAGAAGGCTTTTTTGTTTTCTTGGGCTTTCCAAATCCCGTAAAGCGATTTTTCAAAGTTAATTTACACGTCACACCGTGCACTGTAGTAAGACTAGCAATTCAATATAACGAACAGAGAGAGTACTTGTCAGACTCAGGCACTCCAACAACAAGTGTTTGTCGTGGAGGAAATAGTTTCAACTTTCATTTCAGATAACCCGGCCTTTATCGGTGGCGCAGTTTATCGAGTTTGTAAGTATGACGCAAGTTCACGCAACTCCATGCTCTCACGTCAGTGCCACAGTTTACCGCACTAAAGGCAGTCCTCCAAGCAGGGAAATTGATATGAATTTTCTAGTATTTTGTGGATCATCTTTTATGTATTTCCTGTCCTATTTCTCTTTGATGGGTCATTTGATGGTATGCTTTTGTGAAGTTAGTCTACTGATAAATTTTGCTTAAATGTAGTAGAAAAATCTGTTGATTTATACAAAGCATGTTTCTCGTACTAAAAACACGTATCATTCTGTAAAGATGAATACTGTATATCATAGATTGTACGGTATCAAATATTTTCTATAAATGCCTAAACAAAATCGTCTCTTATTTGCCATTTATCATATTATCGCTTACATGAATAATTTTTCATTTAAAATAAAAGTACAGTTTTAAGGACAATTGAATTTATTATTTGCAGAGCAAGAGCAGAGCTTAATTTTGAGCAATTTTCTTGCTGGATGAGCGAGAACCCTGACGCATCGGAGGGCATATGTACAAGGGAGAGCAATGCTGTTTTAGCAATTAATTTCACCAATTAAACTTAACATCGCGGTTGCTTGTAGAAATTCAAGAGCCCATCTTCACTTTAACATTATTATCCTGCTGAATAACACATACAAATTACTAGGTGAAAAACAAGCCGCATCCGCCGTTAATGAGGAATTTTTACGGAAACGCAGTTTGTCATACAACGTTCTCCAATTTCTTGGGAAGTTGACTGTATCTGAAAATTTTAATACATGTGGAGGAGTTTTTCAGAGGAAAAAACAGGTTGAAGAGTGTCTCCAAGCGGTACTAGCACTCGTTATTAATTCTGGGGAGCAGAGCTCTATTGTATCGCCTTGTCCAGGGTCTAAACAAGCATTGTGATGCAACCTCATGGCCAGCTCTGGGGGAGAGGGCGTGGGATGCTCAAGGTCAGGATTAAGGTCACCCAGCCCAAGGAGACAACTAAGGTCATTACTTCAACACTTCGCTATGTGTATTAGGCCAGGCAAGCCACATCCAACACTCCTTGCCACATCACAACACCGTCCATAGCGTCACCTACGCGAGTTTCTATCCCATCGGTTGCTCTCACGACGGACTTAATCCCCAAATTGAAAGGATCCAGAGTGGTTCGCCCATAATTTAATGGTTTATTCACTGAGGATAAAACACATTTGAGAGTCGGTTGCGAAAATGACGCGTTATACCCAGCAAAAGCAGGAAAATCAAAAATTAAACCCCGGACGGTGGTAGCGATCTGCATAAGTAACGTACTGCGGAATAAACAATAGTCTATGTTATATTTTCGACCTGACAGAAGTCTCAGTTGTGTTCAGAGTACTGCATGCCAGGTAATACCATCGCGTTGGCGCCCGTGCACAGCCTGTCTAGTCCTGATGATAGAAGCGATATCTTCCGTTCATCTTCCATGTCTGCAAGTGGGCTGGACACAATACAATATATCCAAGCACCGTATGTACAGATGCGAATGCCACGAGTTATGAATAGAGCTGAATTTTTACGGCAGCTCAGAGAATGAAGAAAAGGGCTGTATAATTTCTACTCAGAGAAAGCTGTTTGTTCGATTTTTATGCTTTTAAAACTTCTTGCGTGTTTCTTTTTATGTTACTGAAATAAAATTTAAATGAGGACGTCGGAAACCATGTTTATAATTTTTTTTTTCTTTAAAACCTTTGCGAGAAAAATTGTGAGCATCATTTCTTTGTAGTAGAACGTAATTAGTGGCTTCAAAAGTGATCAATATTAAAAGAATTTGAATGAACGGCGTAAAAACAACTAATTCATAAACTCAACTGGAAATACGATATCATTTGATTGAAATACGATTCATATAATTATTGTCATGCACTGTCATGTAAGCATCAGAAAAAAATGACCAATTTCTGTAAAGCATTTGATGGACTTCTTCGTGTCCCTTTGATACTTGAGATGCTCAATATGCAAGGTAGGCGACTTTCTGTCGATACCTGCTCGGCATATCAATTAGAGCTTAAGCAAAAACTACTGGGACAGCTGGTAATAACTCGATTCGTCCGATATTCAGGTTTCCTTTATGTGCGTCTTGAAGAGGAATACAAATGCACAACACAAACGTTTCTGACCTGGTTGTGAATTGACATTTTGCTTATGCCGCAAATTCAACGCTAGCGTGGCCAAGGTTATTCAATTCAGTCATGCCCTGTTTCTCGTTTTGGGTATAATTTTTGGAGCCATTCAAACTAATTTTTCGTGATGAGTTATATTCAATATGTTTCTGAATCAAGATGGATGATTTGATACGAAGCATAAAATACCAACTGAATATTAATTGGTAAGGAATCGCTACCAAGTTAGTTTTAAAAGTCTTATGGTGCAAGTTGTTACCAAGTTTTCGCTTCAGTTACTCTTCGTCAAAATTTCTCAGCATTTATCATAAAAGAATCTTTTACTCGTAAAACATGTCCAAATTTTTTATTGTATTCAAACAGAAAAACAACTTTTTTTCGTTTGTTTCCCATCCTTAGCTTTTACTGGAGAGGTGCTGAACGTAGTCGTCACATTCAGGGAGATTGACGAGTGAATCGTCATGTCTATTTTTTTCAATTACAGATAGCTCGAAAAGTTGAATAGTTGAAAAGTGTCCCTAAATTTTGGCGGGTTTCTCAAACTATTGTTTGTCGCGTGAGGCATCAAGATGGGCATGAAAAGAGACCAACTTCGGAATGGCTACATCCTGAGCCTTTATTTGTTGAGCCTTTAACCTTGAGCCTTTAACAACATTTTCCAGTTTGTTGTTAATTAAATTTCAATTCCATTGATGGTGAATGAATTGATTTGAGAAGGATGCCTGCAGCTTTTTAATAATCTCAGCACTACCCTGATAACTTTCCAGAATTTTTTCCTTTAACCTCTGTATCAAACCTCAAGGACGTTTGCAGTTGAGAACTGACTATGGAGTTGCTTGTTGCTTCTTAGGTATAGGTGGGCTTCTTAGCTCCTTCTCGATGCGAACTTGTTTATCCATGCTTCTTGTAGTAAAATTAGCAAAGAATTTTGTGAAAATGATCTATAGGCTTGATGCTCATGAAAGTCTGATTTTTCCATTCTTCATTCCTTCACTTTTGGTGAGGAATTCAGTATTTGTGTAATCGACCTATGAATACATATAGGCCCTTCCTATACTTAAACTGGTGTGAATAATTTTGATAAGTTCCATCTATGAAATGCTTCCTTCTGGTGTAGCCTTTAATTAAAAAAAACGCGACATTGTGACGCGTTAAACTGGATTACTCGAGTGTTACTGGCGTTGAGTTCTTTTTTTTCTCGGCTATTTCAACGTCTTCTGCGGTTCTAGCACTGTTTCTATACATACACTTCATACACGTCTGGAGGGGAGTTAGTGAATTTGTTTGTAAATAATTCCATCGAATCATTCGGCATTAAAAATCAATCGATCTATCAAGGCGATCCCTTTCTTGTGCATCGTATTCCTCCACACTCGATTCCAATGACGATTGGACGTCATTGGTGTTAATTTAGCTAAGTGGAAACTGCAATGGGACCCTGAGAATTTTGAAGGTGAGGGGTTTTGAAACCAAATCACCGGCTTGTGCTGAGTAATTGCGTTAGCTGCCTTCTTGTGCTGTATATGAAGTCTGATTCGTAAGCTCTTACATTGCTGATACACTTCAGCCCGTTTCCTTTTTAAGAGAGACATCAACTTCAATACAAAACTAAGCAGTAAACATCAGTCTTTTTTTATTTTCCGTGTCAAGTTTGAACTAAAACTCATAAGTTTCAATCCTTAGATATTCTTTGAGATTTTTTCATGGCCACCCGTACTTTCCATCACACAAATACAGCGAAACCCTACAGGTGCGTTCATTTGTGTGCCATGCCAAGCTATGTCGGCAAGAGAATTTTCAGAGACCATGAGAATTTGATTTGTGGTCCTGAAGATCACAATACGCGAATTACTTGCATGAATGGGTCCCGCAAAAATACAGGGTGCCCATGCTGCGAGAGTGTGTCAGCGACATCAATGCAGTTTTCGATGTTATGGAGCAAATGGATACGCAAAAAAATTAAAGCCTTTTTAATGATGGAGGGTCACGTACTAATGGGCTACATTATACTAATAGCTATAACCAAGAAGTAAATCATACGCTGAATTTGTACAGCCTTGCTTTACCTTATCATCGAGAAGGCGAATGTCTTACAATAGAAGACCATAATCATTGAGTGATTATTCCTTCATGTTAAGGTGAGGAATAATTCTTTTTCCTGCGAGGCGTTTCTGGTATATTTCAATTAGCATTTAGATGTTTTACACAACGACAATGACACCATGATTGTATTTTTGTTTTTCCTTTAGATTTTGTTAAAGCGCGTGTCTTTTCATACGTTAAACTTTGAGTTTCATTAGTAAGGATTGCTTTCATTGTTCTTACTGTTTTTTCCCCGCTTTTATTTTTCTGTTCCCGAATGATATGAATTTCTTAGACACTGCTTACTTTAATTTACTATAATCGCAATGTATATTCATCATTTTTATGCACCAGTATCAGTGGAATTGTTAGCATAAGTTTCAGAATAAAATTATCAATATCATGATTAGTATTTTCACTGCCGGTGACCCAATTACTACGCGCAATTAGGACATCAATGAGAGATGGAAAAAAATTTGTTGTTCCATCTAAGAAATAAATAAAGACAGAATATGCCATAAAATGTAATTGAACTCACCATTTCACAATGTTTGTCAGTACAAAACAAACAGATAATTGTCACTGAAACCTTTATAAGATTATAAGTTTCTTGAGTAGCAGTATTCCCGATTTTCTTCACAGGAGAGTTTGGTGTCAGTATATTTTTTCGAGCTTGGCCAAGTTCATGTTATGCCTAGCAACTGCGCTAGGACTAGAACCTGCAACATTCACTGTAGGAATCTGCTGTGGGTTTAGAATCATTAGTTTAAATTTATTCATTTCTCATTTCTTTTGCAAAAAGACTTTATCGCTGTTTTTTGCGCACTTTCTTTTGAATTTGCAGCTATTTTTGAACAAAACACTCCGTGAAAAATTTCTGCTGTGATGCCTTGTTTTGCATATGTCAGTGCCATTTATTACATGCACACTTGAGCACGTTGTTCTCAATCCTATTTGTCTTCTAAAGTTATAAATACGCTACTTACTTTTGTTTAAATTGTCTTCGCTTCTGCGCGTTTCTCGTTCCGTAGGTATTTGTGTCTGCTTTTAACTATTATTTCGCAAGCAGCATTATCATCTTCGAGAATATTCGTGCGTCTAGATAGACAGTGTATCAGAAAATCTGCGGACCCAAAAACCTCTTTTTAAATTGAGCTTGCTGCGCACGTATAGCAGATGATTGCTGCAGTTGGTGCGATGCATGAAAACATTTTTAATATCTAGCATTTGGGTATCACGTGAAAATTGTTTATGGCACAAATAGTTTGAAGCACTTTTACAATGTACATATATTCTTATACAAGATTTCTCACCGTCACAAGTCGTATTTTACAGTTCTCCTAATTGGAGCGAACTCGATAAACTAGAATATAGTGCACAAAAATTTCCTTAATTTTACATCTTAGACTGCTACGTGATCTGCTGTTCAAGTCTAGGCTGTCTCCTCATGCTGCTGCAGCCACAGTCTATAGAGCTGACGCACAACCTGGCGTTTAGCTCGGAAGTTGGGAACCTTTTACCTCTGTAAAACCCTCTCGTTCACGTGAGAAATGTTTTCCTTCTGACGAGAGGTAAGCTGTTGAGAGGCATCATGCTGAATGCCAAGTGATGGTACAGTGCAAATTGTGTTTCGATTTAAGTGTAAATCAGTTTTCGATTTTAAGTTCTGTCATATGGATTTCAATGAATGATTCTTCGTTACAGAAAACGTCATGCTACCGGTTGAACCGGGAAATTTAGACTTTATTGGAAACTGAACAGCTTAAAATCAAAAAATATAACGAGTGTCATACTCTAGACGAATCCTGCACAATCTCCTTTATTTTTAAATGCATGATTTAAACAAGGATTCTAGATTGTAGGTATCCCGCTATTCGTTTCACCCCAATCACATAAATATTAGACACGATCAGCATGGTTTACTGTCTTCAGAAAGTAAGTTGTTCCAGCTCTAAAAGATCATCACAGCCACCTTTTTCTATTTTTCACTGCTTTAACAATAAGAGATATATCATTAAGTGAAAATTAGATCTGCAATTTTGTACTAGTCATTTTTTCCGGATAAATTGTTTAGCCTAATAGTGGTCTAACTTTGGGCTTGAGCACGTAGAACTTCGTTTTGTAATTACTGAAATTTTTTTATTTCCAATAAAGTACAACATGAAATGTTGATACAATGGTTTTTAAAACACCTTAACAGCGATAGGTAGTGTACAAGAATTTTCATTTCTCATGTGATTCAATGAATTTCCACGCGACTCCCTTTGGAACATAATAAGTAATAAAATACAGATAGTTCACTATCATTCAGGGTAGGACAAACCTCGCTAACAACTAAAAGTGTGTTTAGATGAACATCGCTTTGTAATTCGGGGTAAATTTTTTCCGTTTGAATCTCGTGCTTTACTTGACCGATTTTCCACAAATTGCGTTACCGTAATGAAACACTTGGAAAAAATCTTCCCCATCTATGAAAAAAATTATTTCCAACTGGCATAACTTTCCCTTTGTTTGAAGGTGAGTATAATGAGTTCAAAAGCCTCCGAACCAGCTCTCACAAATAGCCATTCAACTAAGGTCATGGGGAAAAAAATAGAAAACAATAAAACTAGAAATTTAAAGCTAATTTCCATCGCATATTTTGAGGGGATGGAGTCATCAATGCGTTTTTCATTTCCTAAAAGGAGAGGATTAGCACCCTGCAGGTGGAAAAACCTCACAGCATATCAATATGAACTGCAATGGCCATAAACTCAATTTTCACTTGGAATTTTGCGAGGTACTGAAAAGAAACTCGTATCTCAGTGCCTGAAACTTAAAGAGCATGAAGAGATACATGACCTCGACCACCATGTCACCTTGGATCCCTGCTCTGATCTTAGGGTGACCCGCGGCTGGGTTACGTCTGCAGTTCAGTTTTGGCTTCGCGTCGTCCACCCACCGCTACACAACTGCTCGGAGGTTACCTGAGTTCACTCCAGGGTCGTTCACTCCAGAACCTATCGCCTGGGACGCGCGCAGCAGCTCTGCATCTTTTGTGCACGCCCTCCAACTCATTTCATGTTTCTTTAGGTGTAGTGCAAGCAAATATGTGTCTGTGTGTGTGTGTGCTTGACACTAATAAAAAGCGGGTAAATTTTTCGCTTACGCTTCAAATGACCGTATGAAATCAGAGTTTACAAAAGTGCGTCAAATCATGTCGGTTTTGTTTATTTCCTGGATGGGATAATTTATGCAGTGTATTTTGAATCCCTAAAACGTTTCTTTGTCCACGGGAAATGTTTTTTTATGTTGGTTCAACTTGAAAAGGGTTTCAGCTATTGAACTTAATAAATTGTTCCTACATATGGGCTTTCACGAAGTTTACTTTCATACAATAAAACCAGCGGTGAGATTGTTCGATTCATGCATCAAGATTGCTTTTCTATCACTAAGCATGGTCTCCTGTATCTCACGAATCATTACACTGTCGTTGAAGCCTGTACCGACGAGAAATATAGAAAATGAAATGCAGAAGTTTACTGCTTTTATGCCTGAAAATTGCCGATTCATGGCGTTCTTTCTTCACCGTCCAAAGTTCATTAACATTTTGAAAAATTGACAAAAGTTTCAGAAAATGGAAAGAAACAGTTAAGATAGCGGCAAGACGAACAGAGGCGCTTGCTGCACTGGGAAGGGCCGGGGGCTGGCACCTTGAAAGCATTTTTGAAGGTCACACTCGGAAGTCATGGGCTCTCTTCTCTGGAGCCTCAGACTTTGAACTGCATTCTTCGAAGAGGTCATCGTGGTCTTGCATACGAGTAGGCTGGAGGCAACCTCTTGTGCAGCGAGAGGCTTCTAGAACCCTAACGGCTGACCCAGCTCAAGTAGGAAATTTCGCTAATTATTTTTTCATGTGTAAATGGCGATCGTACTTCAGTCGCCGTTAGTTGCGCAAAATTTTCAACTGAAATGAGGCATTGCAGATACGTACAACTCTAATGCAAAGTTACTATGTAGAGAAGGTTGTAGTGGGTCAAATAACCATACAACGGTTGCGCTACTGAATTTAACCTTTCCGCAACATGGTGCTCAAAGTATTTTGTAATGTGTTGCAGAAGCAATGTTTACCTCGTGCACAGTTATTTTCCCTACCCGTTATTGTTTGATGCATACAGCACACTCCCACAATGCTAATTCCCTAAGCATGTTATTTTTAATTGCAATGAAAGTTATTCAGCAATGGCTTAGTCAAGATGACCAATTCTTCAATTTTGTACGTCGAAAGAAAGGCGTCAGTGCGAGGCGCAACAGCGCGGTGGGGTTGACAGGGCTGACGCCGACGAAGAGCTCAATGAACTGAGTTCATTGTACTCTTTTGTATTCCACTGGGATTTATGTACTCTCAAATGCTTTCGTTTGCGAACATGTAAAAGTTTGGCTTGAGAAATACACAAAAGTATTGGCTGGACACAATCTTTTAAAGACTCACTTGATTTGGAGCGCAAGCTCTTGTCTTCGATTCTCGCAGATTCGGCCCACACTTGCTTTAATAGTTTCATGTACCAGCGATGCTTTTCGAACTCGTAGTTGAGTATTTGGAAAAAGTTGTGTGCAGCAATCGGAGGAAAATATTTAAATTGTTAAAAATAATTTATTTGCAAATAATTTTGATGCTCAATTTAACACGTTCGATCCCATTTTTTTGAAATGCTGTGAATGATTTTTGAAATGAGAGTAAGACTTCTTTCATTCACTAATGAGAGGAAAAATATTATAAACAAGAAGTTCCTCTGCAACAGCGTAACCTCCCAGCAATCTGTGTGCGTGGGTGGTGCGTACTCCCAGGTGATTTGAATCAGGAGATGGGAATAGCGCATTTGAAGGTGGGTTATCTACACACTCTCCTAGACGTAAAAAATAGTTCAAGTTTCAATATTTACTTATAAAAGTGTACCATGGAAGAGCGCACTGGTGTAGTGCACCAGAGTTGCTGCGTTACTCTCAGTCGTTTCAAAAGTTACGGTATCAGAAGAATCCGTATCGCAGCGATCCGGTCGACGTTGAGTGCAACGAACTTCAAGGATTAATCATCTGTTCTCAATAATGGATATCTCATTATTTATTTTTTCTTCGCGTTATTCTTGAATACTCAGACACATAGCCGCGGTAAAAGATAGTCTGACAACTTACTTGTATTTCCCTTATTATGTTTGTCTCACTTAAAAGCTTTCAATGATAGTACTTCACACGCCCTTATTTTTCAGTCATTTTATTATTGGATCTGATTTAACATCCACAAAGCGGCGCTTTCGAGATTTTAGTCATATATTTTACTTAGTTTACGCTTTCTCTAGTCATTTGTGATTTAGCGATCTCATTGATTCACTTATAAAATTATGAAGTCCTAAGTTTCCTCGCTAGTGTGCACCGCAGTTAGAGCTACTCTAAATAGACATCCAAGAACAGTTTTCCTTTTGCTGAGAATTACAAGGGTTTGGGAACGCCCCAGTCTAACCTTTTCGCCTCCTGCATGCATGTTTTTCGCCGTCTAAGCGATTTAAGCGATTAAATCGCTTAGGCGACGAAAAACATGCATGCAGGTGGCGAAAAAGTGAGACGGACAGAATTACTTTCTCAACTAAAGTTACAACTATAACGAAGAACTTCCTTCCACCAATGCAGGATGCATGTAGGTTTTGCTCGTGTCTGCAGCCTTGGACAAGCTACGAGTGCTATTGAGTGTTAGGAGCTGTTCTAGATTCATGATAAAATCCTAACGGTACTGAACTGTGTGTACGCTGCACTACATGTTCAAATGCCCCTCAAAACACCATCGTAAGGAAAGGTTTGTTTTCATTGTGAAATTCGCATCACTAAAAGACCAAATGAAACGTTCGTTTAAGACCTTCAAAAGTTATAAGTGAAGAGAAATTTCGCCTAGTTCACATTAGCTGAATTGTCATCCATCGCTTTGAGCCGCCCTTGGATTTGTTTCAACAATTGCGTCAGGAGCCCTGGCCTTTGTTCAGTGCGGTTTGGTCTCGCCTGTGTTAACTCACATCAACCTCAAGAGGACGCCACTCATTTTCAATTGACGGTGTTCAATCCTTCACATGATTTTTGATCGCCAAATGCAATCCATGTTCCATCATGAGGGAGAAAATTGGGAGTTTGGTTGCACATTCGTCTGGTGCCGTGCATGAGACTGCGCAGCAGACCGCTAATGTTCGGGCGATGAACTCCGCCCGTATCCTGGGAGTAACGGGTCCGACATGTCGTACTCCTACGGTCTGCGCAGCAGTAGCAGGAGCCGTTCGACCCGTTATGGAGTACGTCCTCTGTTGCGCCTCTGCCTGCTTTGTTTATTCTGGCGTTACAGCTTGTTACACCGAGGATAGCTACCTCGCGAACAAAACGCGTCGCAGCCACTGCCATGAGGTATCTTTAATAGCTTACTCACTGTCGCAGAGCTGTGCGAACACTTAATTCTTACCCAGATAATTGTGCGAGCGTTATCCTGGAAATAATAGTCGCCTCCTGAATAGGGCTGGATATTTCTGGCGAATTACAAATTTTTACCTTGTCAGTAGCTGACAAGTACCTAATGAACTTCTTCACAGAATTTAATGTTTACATATCATGCAGTTTTGCCGAAGAAAATAATATGAGATTGAGAATAATGAGTGAAATTAATTTGAGTAAAATTAATTTAGTATGCATTTTTTTAAGCTACTTGCAGGAACACTACTTTAGAGGTTTCAGTCATGGGTCTATTAAATAACTCAAACGTTAATGATATTTTTTTCGGTGGATGTACTATCATTGCATGATGTGAAGCCCGAATCTGAATAGTGTGCTTCTTTAGTTTCCAATGCGTAAAACTCTAATTAGAATCAGCATGTTGCCACGTGCGGAAATGTAATTCTCAGTAACAAACCGATGACAGAAATTTCGTGATTATGTCATACAAAAAGTCGAAAAATAAATTTAGCTTGGAAACAAGATCCAATCTCATGAGCGGCGATCTCAACCATTCACAAATTAGTTACATGCTCGTAACAGGCACGAGTTGGATTCGTGTTATGCGACGTCATTTTACGTGATCCTGAACTTATGCGAGAAATGGTCTCAGTTATTCAAAACTTGAATCAAGCATCGTATCAGTGCTTAACAGGACTTAACTGTGGTAAGCTAACAGTGCAGTAACTGTGGTCTATTCGCATAAGAAGGATGGCTCGGAAATAGACTGTGCTTCCGCAATTGAGTGAGCGTTGACGATTTTGACAGAAGTACACATATCTCTAACACCCATTCTGTGCGCCCAGCTTCCACTTCCCTATTTTAGCCGCATTTGAGCGCAATCTATGTGTGAGCAAATAAATTCGAAGACACTGTGATGAAATGTAGACTTTTCCTTGATTGGTAAACGAGCAGTTGATTTCATTATGAGGTCTTAAAGCATTGCTTTGTTTTATTTTTTGGCATCTGATTTCATCCAAATTGATTACTGGAATTTTAACTTAACTTGCTCTGGCACTGTAACAGATCCTCACTTTACTAATTGTCTTTGTATTATTAAGCCATGCAGCTCAAATTAATTCTCCATACCATCTTCTCGATTACAGATGCATTTTTAGTTGGATGCGTAAGGCATGACCCCCACAATTAATCGCCAGACTTCGTATTTAGCTTGAAATTTTGATCATTACGCTCAAAATGATAGTCTGTCAGTACTCCAAGTGGACTTGTGTTCAGCTGTTGATAATAAAGATTTTTGTATATTTTTTGCTTACCGAATCTGCCTTCATTGGTTTGCCTTTGAAAATTCGCATCTTAATAAATTACATGCGATATTTACAGCGTGCATATTAATGGTTATTGAAACCAGTACCTGACGTTGGGATTTTAATTATAGAGTTTGAGAGGCAGCACTTGGTCATCTCCAGGAGGCTGCACGCTAACCGCCCAGATGGCATCAACTAATACCAGACTTAAACACTACCTACAGGGACGAAAAAATGTAGAAGGGCTGGTAACTTTGCTGAAAAAGTTTCAAATGAATAAATAAACAAAAGTAATAGGTATAATGAGCCTTGCCAAAACAAATTCGATGAGCCTTTACCAATACACACTCATTTACCAATACACTTTACCAATACACACTCACACTCTTGACTCATTTTTCTCATACATAAATGCAAAAAGAATGCAATACAGCTCTTCAGTGATGCAACCACAATTAAAAATAGTAAGGCCGGAATTTGAAAGAACTTCTTTGCATCAGTTTGCAGAAGAGACGACTTTCTGAGTTCCTTCTATGGGCTTCTAAAATTTCCGATATTCTAAATTTTCAATATTACTTTGTGGTTCAATGTTGCATTGATTGCACAATAAGTTGGACACAAGTTTCCCGGTCTGACTACCTGTATCGAAGTGATTTATTCTTTAGCATTATTAAATTACCTGACAGCATCAGTTTGTGAACCTCTTCCAATAGTCTTTTTTTAATTTTCTCTGACTGCAAGAAGCCTGTGCAAAAATTTTAAGGTCACACTGCAACCATGCTTTTTAAAGAAATGAAAAGAGCATTGGCCGCTGAGAATCACCGTCGTATGAATCATCAAACTGCATCGTAGTTGATCAGTAGAACGAAAGAGAGGTTGCCCAAATCTGGAATTCGAAGTTGGCTCAAATCAAAATTTTCCCACAGACCAGCAGCATGGCATTCACGGAAGTAAAATCGTCCCCTGAACTATCTGTGGAAAAATATTTTCGTAAATTTCGTCACCCTACAGAACAGCAATTCTAAAATTGACATGCACTGTACGGAGCATTGTGGAAATGAAACAAAATAGAACATGGCAACAGGATCGAACAAAACGGCCCATTGTTTGGCTATTCCCAAGTCCTGAACCGTCGGACACCAATCACGCGCAGGGACCAAAGAAACATACTTACAGTCATCAGTTTTCACGCACAAGCACAAGAACACAAGTGTGGTCTCAAGATTTGACTGTTTTCATAGCATTGTTAGTAATATTAGAGCGGAGATCGCCTTTTTCTTCCACGCCATATTGACGCTACCATTCGCTCAGACATTACCATTGGAATCTTTAGCACACCGCATGATGGAACGCAGTTTCTGATTAAGCCCAAGGAATCCCTCATGTAGTCTTTCTCTTTAAATCCATCAGGAACTTTGTTGAACTCTATTACTCTAGAATTCCGGTGATTGCATGTGCTATAGTGGTCAAAAAGTTATTTTTTTTAAATGTTTACTGTGCTTGCAGAGATTATATTTCCTCGGAGCTGGTTCCCGAATATGACCATTTTGAGAGGAAAAAAATTCCGGGCTTGAGGAATTTTGAAAGAGATATATTACTTCACGGCTGAAATTTCTGGTTGCAACATCTCCCTCAGTATCCATCAGCCCTTTTCGAGTAATTGCGTTATTGCCATTCAAGTATTTCTAGGTCTCCGTTGTAACCTCACCTTGCAATATTCTTTGTTCAAGGTAAGGAAGTTTATAGTCATTTAGAGACGTCGCTCGGAGCTCAGGTTACGGAGTTCTGGAATCATTTTCGTTACTTTACGTTGAATCAGACTCATTTTGTTGATATCTTGTCTTAGGGTATGGGACCAGAGTTGCATCGCGTACTCTAGATGTGGTCGGAATAGCATCTAATATATGGTAGCATAATGGTCTTTAAATTATATTCAAAGTTTATTACTACGAAACTAAAATTCCTACTCTCACTCTATGACGCATTTTTCTCCTTTTTTGTCATGCTTGAGATTTATGATAACAGTGATGTCAAGATCTCTTTGTTCGTCTGCTGCTTCAGTTGGAGTCTCATTTATTTTACGTAGGAAGTGCCAATTATTACTGTCAATGAACATAATAGCGAATTTTTCAATTTTAAAGCTCATTTTCTAGGTTTCGGTTCATTAGCGAAAAGAGTTAGGGTTTACTTGGATAGTAATTCTGTCTCGTTTGGTGAACGGCCAAATTTCACGTCATTCGCAAATTTATGCTATTTTACTGATGATTCCTAGGTCAAGGTCGTTGTTGTAGATGATGACGAGCAACGGGCCTGAAACGCTCTCTTGAGGATCATTTGAAGTTACCTGCGTCCAGTAACAAAATTACCAGTGAATCACTTCTCTTACAAGAGCAACCAGTGAGCCAGTTTCGTATCCAAGAGCAGTTTCTCTGAATACCATGGGCTTTTACTTTGGCCATAAGCTTTTCGTGAGAAACTTTATGGAAGGTTCTTTGCAAGTCAAGATATATTAGGCGTATACGGCTTTTGCACCGTCGAAGATTCCGTTGATTTCTCTAAAGAAGTCATGTATAGGTTTGTGAGACAGCTGCGTCTTTCTCAGAATTCTCATGGCTGGCAGCCTGCAATCCAATTTTGTGTTTAGAGATGTTTTGTTCTTTGAATTTGAGCAATTTTTCTATCATTTCAGTGATGACAGAGGTTAGGCTAAGTGAGTCACAGAAATTGGGTGCTTGTCTTTTCTGATTTTGAAAATTGGAGTGACATAAGCCTGCTTCGAGCCCTGACAACATCCAGTCCTTTAGTATTGTATGAATTGGTCCCATTGCTATATTCTCGTATGATTTTGCAAGCAACCTTCAACAATTTACTCGACAGTAACAAGAGCTAATGGAAAGCCAATGAGTAGACAGGAGCTAGTCACAGGGGACAGATGGACTTTCTTCTATGAAGCGTCCTGGAATACTTTCGAACAAACTTTCCACATGAACGGCCTTTGGCACCGAAAATGCTCACTGAATTTTGAAAACTTCAAAACGCTCATCGCTGAAACGGCTGATGAAAGAAAGATCAGCGTGAATACTGTATCTATCTGAGGTGAAACCCGAATATTTCCCTCAATTTAATTTTATATTAACGGGATGCTCTTCGGCTCTTCCAAACACAATGCCCTCGCTCATTTATCTATCACGTTCCAAATCGGCACATAAAATATTTTTTTTCGGAAGATTATCTTTTCTTAAAAATGACAAAATGCACTTTGTGTTATATTAAAAAAAGTATATTAAAAAACACTCTCGATCCATGGTACCACGCATCTTATCGAAGCAAACGTCCCCGTGTTGTGTCTGAAGATTAATGAATGACAGTGCTTTTATTCTTACTTTACTCCTGCTCTGGAACCTAGTCTAGTCTCGTCTAGTTCAGTCTAGTCCAGTCTAGTCCAGTCTAGTCCAGTCTATTCCAGTCTAGTCCAGTCTATTCCAGTCTAGTCTAGTCTAGTCTAGTCTAGTCCAGTCAAGTCCAATCTAGTCCAGTCTAGTGCGATCTAGTCTAGTCTAATCCGCTGTTTTACATTATGGCTGCTGAAAAATATATGTAATTCTCGTTATGAAGTGCGTTAGCGTGAGACTGATGAATTGCTGTAATAGGAATTTTATGAGCTGCCATGTCTGTGCTGGATTTTTCATTTTTACATAGAAAATTAGTCATTAGTCACCTCCCTCCATTTTCGACTTTTAGATCGAACAACAGTTAAAATAACAATTGTTTTGCACGGTTTTTTCTCTCAGCATCTCTCTACTTCTTATTCCCGTTTGGATTCTTCAAATATTCACGCAACTTCATTTCTTGAGCGAAGGTTGTGCAGATCGAGTCAGTCACCAAGCTTGTACTCTATTCGGTGTTCCGTTCTTCTTGTGCGGCTTTTAGAAAGTAAGTACGTCATCTGCGGTGCTGTGAAATTCAAATGCGTATCGTTTTTCTCGCAACGCTGTGAAAGATCGTGCAAAAGCACTGTTTATATAACCGTAGTCTTAGTACGAAACAGGGAACATATCAGGTGATGGTTGAAGTATTTTTTAATAGAAAAACTAGCATTTGATGTCTGATGGGGCGTGGGTTTATCCATTGGCTTATAAATGAAAAAACACCACCTTTCTGTGAGCTAGGAAATAAATTTCCAAACATAACATGGGAACGGACATCGGAAATGCTATTTTCTTTCATTCAACTTATATTTGAGTCAGACCTCTCTGATATTCTTCCTAATTTTTTTTAAATTGTTTGCACTTTCCAAGTGCACTAATTCGAGTACGAGTTCCCCTTTTACGCGCAAAGACGACATGCGAGATTTCATTTCGAAAACGCAGGAGCAAATTGCATAATTTTAAACTTGAAATTGAGCGTTTTTCTGCATTTCAAATAAAGTGCAAAAACAAAAGCCCATTGCCCCCACCCGTTCCCGAGCAGGTACAGGTAAGAGAATATCATCGTCGAATGTTCTCTCCCACATTGGCAAAGGATTACTTTTATCGAACCGCACCGCGTTAAATGAAGGATTACCCAAATTGAAATGTCTTCAGTTTCTCGGCGTAGTTTTCATGAGCAGCGTATCATGCAAGGTGAGCTCCCGCCGAGTGTCCCAAGTTTAGACTCGGGATGCTTCGTGCGTTGAACTTGAGCGTGGCAGGGCTGCGTTGCCGTAGAGGAGCAACGGACCGCACCATAACACTGCCGGTTCAACGCTCTCGGGTGAACCATGGTCCAGGTTCTTGGCCTCAGTAGCGGTGCATCGTTCTCACACGTCCAACTCAAAATTTTGAATTCCTAACTGTCTTGGATAAAGCAGGTGGAACGAAATTCGATGTAAGGAATCTCGTCGTAAAGATTTACGGTCGTGTAAAAATTTGAATGGATCCTTCAGGACTGGTGTGACCTTGATGGAAGAAATTTCAGAGTCGTTTCCAGATGTGCTAATTGTGATGTTTTTATTTTCATTGAGCTGTTAGTTTCTCTATTAAACATCATGAAATATGTCTACATATGGGGTATGAGCTCTATTCCGGTGCCGCGAGCGAACTCTGATGTAAAACGTGAGCTCTACTCTGGCAATGTGAGCGAACTCTGTTGTTTAAGAAGACCTTTCCGATGTTTCATGCTCCACGCGATACAAATTTTTCTATCCATAGATGATTCGAGAGAGTGATACAATAACACAGAGTCAAACTTAAAATCAATTAAATATTTGGGTCTTTCTTCATTGAATAAACCTTAACATTATTTGTCGCTTGATTTCTCATACGCGTAACATTCAACGATTGCTTATGATTGCAATAATTTTAACTTGGCAATGTATCATCATTTTCATGATATAATTGATCTGTAATAATGTGTACCAACGTTTCCAAGCTCAGAATAAATATTTAGGTTGTGACCAGGTTGTTTTCGAATACTCAAGAAACATACTTGCAACATTTCAGACCTGTACTACTGTACTAATAAATTGAATAGTCAGTTGAATTTATCGTTTCTTCGTAGCATAAAAGCTTTGCGGCTTGGCAACCCTCTTCTCTCCTCTTACTCTAGCATAAATTTATAGGAAAAACTTAATTGATTTTAATTAACAGTTAGATGAATAAATTAGCAGTTAGATGAACATTTCATTTAATTATGGGTAAATTATTCTGCTAACATTTTTGTAATATATTTATCTGATGTGCTTCTTTGATATTCACATTGGATCAAGGAGTGCAGATCTGCATCCTGCCTCGTACGCAAAACAAGTCAACCACCTCAGTATATTTTTGCATTTGAAGGTATTTGATTTTTACATCCTCCAAGTAGACATTGTTCCCGTCTCAAATGCACGGAGATCTGCGAGCTCGATCGCGTTTAAATTTTGTGAAAGTGATTTAGCAGCAACATAAATTTCTGATGACGCCAAACGGCATGCTGAATTTGTGACATGGGTTCCTGTGAGCGCTGACAGAATGGGTTTTATTTATACTTCACGTATCCTTACTGAACTTGCAATCTTACTTTCATTTCTCTAATTTTTTGTTAACTCACATCAAAGAATTTAATGCCAACTTTAGTTGTCAGTATTAGGCTCAAAAATTATTTTTTCCAGTTTCTAATACGTAAGAATTCTTAGTTACATCGCTTGGAAATGTCGATTTATACACTCTTCTAATATGAAAGATCCAGTATATCATATTGTGTTCTGATGAACTGTTTTGAAACCATTAAATTTTCTGCTTTTATTTCTAAACATTTTAATTTCTGATAGACTTCAAACAATACTTGTGTATATAAAGTTAAATGAAATCTTTTAGCTCCAGTTGCATTACCCGCGTAGATAAATCTAAACTTTTGAGCAGAGTTTGCATTATTTAAAAAAATTACCAATTTTAAACTAACAATCTGGATTTTGAGTGTCTCTGTTAGTTGGTATTCATTTACATTAACGTAACTGCAAGATTGTGTCTTATTCAATTCGGTCCTCAATTAGGGTTCATTTCCTGCATGACATTTCTTCTCACTACCTTTCCTACTTTCCTCATCCCAGCAACATGAATCCAGCAGCAGGGCGAGAGCGCTCCACAAGCCGAGGGTGAAAGTAGCGCCGAAGCGTCGCTTTCTTGCTGAAGGTGACACTCAGGAGGCCTGAGTGCCTTCCGCAACCCGGCAGCTCAACGCCGGCGATGCTGCAACAGTTTCGTCTCGCCAATGGTTTACCAGCGCAAACTCGGTTAATCCAAACTCAGCGCTCGCCGGAGCCAAAAAAAAGTACACCGAAAACAGCAGTAGTAGTAATGAATTGTTTACCTTCTCGTGAAATTTAAGTGATTTATCACAAATGTGAAGTGAATGTATGGAAAAGCTTCAAGGCAGAAAACTGCTGCTTAGATAAATCTGTACATCACATAGAAAAACGAGCTCTGTAGTTTGAGTAAAAGTTTTCTTGTACTATGTACCTGAAACTCTAAATACCTCTTGACCAGAACGTGCTCGTCTCACAAGAATCTAAAGTACTCGAGTTTTAAAATTGGCTTTCTCAAAAGTTCATTCAGTTACTTAAAAGTAAGCCAAGTTTTTAAGTTTCTCCTATGAAAATTTTGTAATTGATATCCATTCGTTAAGAGATTTAAATTTGACACAATGGGGTGAAAATCGAGGAAGTAGAACGATTTTTATTAGTGTTCGTGTCGTGTGATGTATAAAAATGTTGGAAACTAACGAGTTTCATCCCCTTCACTATCTGTGGTCCCGATCCTGAGGAGAGCACACATCGACACTCTGTGTAGTTGGTCGGAGGCTCTCCAGTGATTGTGTTAAATTTATTTAAAAATTTTCATGGATTTGTAATTTTTATTCTTACATATTATTCGGAGGAGGGTGGGAGTAAAGAGAAAAACATTTCGGCAACCTTCACCGCGAGCGAAATAGCTTCTCTTCATTTTCTATTGTTTGGAGAATATTTTTTGATACAGGTAGCGTAATTGTCATCAATATTCTAAGCGTAATTTCTGAAAGGGTTAGTCAATATTCAGGCGAAACAGTGATTGAAGACTTGCTTTATTTCTATAATGAATAATTGATGTTTGTTTGCATTGAATTTTGAGCCATGAATTTAACAATCATCTACATTTTTTGACATTGTTTTCTCTTATTTTCCATCAGTTGCTTCCTTTTACACCCTTCTAATGCTCTGGTCAAAGATTAATGCGTGAACGTCATTTTTCATCCCCAATTTAACAAAATCCTTTAATTTTTTGTTCAAATGGAAGTGACACAACGCAATAAGAATAATTTTATCTGTGAGCGACTGAAACTGTTAAGATCTCGTTAATAAAACTGTTATTAGTTACTTGCACGTATGACCATCATTCCCTGTTTTTTTTTATGGCAATACACTGGCAATATTTACGGAGTAATTATTTTCGTAACGAATATGCACTTCCCATCCTGCACCATACATCCACTACAGCCCGTCATGCTGCTGAAGTTGACTATGGCAAATCATAAATGGCTTGTTTTGTTTGGAGAAATGAAATAATGCATTTTTTAATCAAAAATGTTACTTTTCAAACGCAGAAATTATAGAAACAAATATTAGGTACATTGGACAAAACAAAGAGACTAAAAAAAGACTGCGGTAAAAGAGCATAAAAAATGAAGTTAACAAATATGAAGTGTTTACGTATGAAACTAATCTGAGTTCATGGTGTTTATAAAATAGGGAGGAACGGAAGGAACAGACTCTGGTTTATGGGCAGAGAAAAGAAGCCACACAGAGATTGCAAAACTTTACCTTTGATAACGTTCATTTCACAATTGAGGACAGCAGCTGTGGCCCTATATAATTGATCCACGTCATTGTCAATAATTACGGGTGTAAAGAGCACACCGACCAGACTTCACAATGAACGTCAGTTACACAAAAAAAAATTAGAGGTCACACCCGCAATAACTGACAGCAGAGCAAGCATGACCATTACGCTAGTCGAGAGTAAACAAATGTCAGAATCTCATTCAGGGCATAAAGAATAATCTGGGAATTAGTAAATGTCTTGTAGCATTTAACATCTAAACGCATAACAGAACTGAAATTAACGCCTTCAGCGTAAGATTTTGAAAATTAAAGTGAATGTAATGTGTAATACTCTTAATTTTAGTAACAACAACTTTTAGGAGTAAAAATTTAGCATAATTTATAAAATTTGTTCAACTGCCCGTACGCGTATCTGAAATCTTGATTGAAACACATTATGGGTTTAGATGTACTTGAGTTTGAGCGCATTCTAGCGTCTATTTTGTTCTACGAAGATTCTTACTAAATTCTAAAAAGGGAACGAAGCAGAAGAATAAATTCTAAAAATGTACTGAATTCTAAACACTCAACAAAAATAAGACACATTCTGAATGATAATTCCTCACGTTATGAGATAAATAAAAGATATAATATTTTTACGTGCGTCGCACCCTACAAATTCAAACTTCTAATCTAATTTTCTTAAAACTAAATTGGTCAGAATGTCTTGCTCTAAAAGTTAAGTTTATCGATGTATTTCTGTGGTGTATTTGACATTAGTTCTGATTTAGGAAAAACAGACTTTCAGAGAAGAGCACTTTTAAAGAACCTTTAATGAAAATATAAACTTATACTACAGAAATAACTTTTCGACCCTCTAACCTGGTTCGAAAGTAAATTGAAGATAACCATCAAAATGTTAAAACGGACATGCAAAAGGTAAAATTGTGTGACCCAAGCTTGAAATTATTAGAGATAAAAACAACTACACTACTATAGCTAGTACTGGTACATGAAGAGAGTTCAAAAATGCTTGAAGAATTCCATCTTCTTTTCAAACGTATTTACTATGGCACACAAAATAAACCGCACATAAGTAAAGTGAGTAGCCAATTTAAGCTTATTTTTAAATTGGAAGACGTTACCATGAGAACGTTTCTAGTTTATTCTTCTAAGAGTTCAAACTAATTAGCTTCCTGTGTGCTAGAATCAGAGATATATCCTTACTTTTTTTGCAAGATAGGGCAAATTTTTTGTGAAGAAAGAAAATAAAATGCACACATTGGATATTTGATGCTCCTAATTTCATCATTTAGATGAGAGATAAAACATTTAAAAAACATGAGCTATTAAGTGATGTAAGTTCAACACTTGCATATGAGAATTGTTTCAAATGTTGTGGTAATTGTAATTGTGAAGTAAGGAAGAATTGCATGGTGTAAAAAGGCATTATAGCTGCAGCTAAAAAATGTTTTAATTGCATATGTTGTGTGCCATTCACACCAAAATTCGAGTAGAAGCACTCTCGCCGTTTGAATGCTTACATGTGAAACCAAAAATTGGTTCAGTGAGTGAAATGGATTCTACTTGCCTTGAATGTGCACTTGCAAGTGTGATCGCCAAGTTTCAGCATTTTAATTGGCTTCACTCACAGTCAAGACCAAATTTGTCTTCAAATTTCCTCCTTGCCGCCTACGCGCTACGTTTCCCACTTGAACCATCTCTGCACACTCAAGGCGTTTTTCGAAATTTCGACAACAAAGGCCTCAGATAATATACTAAAATTAGTTTTTCTATAACAGAGAATGCGAAAGGAACTAAACTTCAAATTTCTGCTCGTGCGAAGTGCCATTTTTTGAAGATTTTTTCGTGATCTCGCACGTTGTACTCCTGATTTCAGTGATGCGAAACTGCTATTTGCAGTTGAGCGTTGAGCTGAGCTCCGAAGCATGTTGCGAAAGAGTGAACTCGAAAGTTTATTTCTTAGGGGTTAACGAAGCTTGAGTGACAGAGAAACGGTCGAAGATTAAGCTCACGGAAGCCTTGTTGTGGCGGCGAAATCTGCGCCTGCATGACTGCATTTCCGCGCTCTCAGGTCGATTGTTCTCGCAGAGATCCAAAGAAGCGAGGGAGTGCGAGCTCAGCGACCAATTGATCACGAGGAAAATATTAATTTTAATGCATGGAGTGGTTTACTACTTACTATTTTTTCGCAAAGTATTTGAAATTGGGGATTTTGAGGGTATGCATGGAACTAAATGTTCAGCGTAATTGCAGCAGTGAATCTTGTAGTTATTCTCATGAATTACTGTAATTATTTGAAATAAAACTTTGACGATGAGATTGAACGCACAAATATATGTAAACGTAAATAGGTTCTCATTGAAGCTTTTGCATTAATTTAGCAGAGTTAGACATGATCTATATTGTACAGTTTCATGAACAAATTGTATGATCTAAGAATTGGCTTCACTGTGGCGTTTTTTTGTGACGCAGGACGAAAAATGCAAACTTGAAGCAAGGAAAGCATTCTAAATTATTTTAATTTATGCAATGGCAGTTTTGGATCATGATGAGAACAATGAACTAGCCAAATTTTAATATTTTTGAGAAATTCGTCTCATTGCTGCTACAAACTCCCACAGCTGTTAAAATGCCCGTACTGGATCTATCTGATCATTTTCGTAAATTATTCACGACTTTATAAGATGAGGATAGCTTTTTTACTTGCATGCATTCGATGCCGAGTCAGTACTAAGAGCATCCTTATAATGTACTACGAGTATTATCTTGAAGTTGTTAGCCTGTTCCTTCTATTAGCTTTTTCGTATTTTCTGTATTGATGTGGTTCTCTGTGCTGAAAACACATATTACATTTTCAAACCTCTTCAATAAATTGGTGTCGCCAATTTCTGTTCATGAATCTATGTGTGAAGAAATAGGCGTAAGTGAAGTTCTAAGTACGAGAATTCCAGTTCTGCTTTCACGGTTGATGTTATGCTCTGGCAAGAGGGAAATTAGAAGGCCTGGCACAAGATTAGATCCAAGTCTATATAGTGTGTTCAAGTGGTGACAAAACGATACTTTTGGTTCATTATGATGAGGAACTTCCACTAAATCTATCCCGAATCATTAAAACGCCTGCGCATTCCAATCAAATTTCTACTGCAGTTGAACGAAAGTTAGCAGCAGGACTTCTGTTAGGATCAAACTTAACAGTTGAGCAATTAGTTGAGAGTTACGACTCTAAAAACTTGTGCGATTGGAGTTTTCTGAACGTTTTTTACTGGCTAATATCAAGAACGCATTGTCTTACGTTCAGGGAATGAATATTTACCTGATATTTTCGCCAGACTTATAGAAAATTAACCAGAAGATCTGTGAATTTTAGCTCAACATTGCTATTGAAATCTATTTTTGCGGATATAGAACATTATATAGAATGATAAGACATTTTACCTGATGTCGGATGCTTGCCGAAATGCTTTTTTTAAAACAAAAATCTCATTCGCTTTGTGACCTGGACACCTGCTGAATTTTTGCATATATTTATTTGCGTGGTGGTCGGTGGGCGAGCGGTTCATGCCAGCATTCCTTTTCAATGAATCACATCCTGAGCAGTTCACAATCTTCGCACACTAGGTATTATTTCACTCACTTTCATCTCTACTTAAATATTTGGCAATTACATGCTTGCAACTCAAAAACCTTTGATGCTGATGTTTTTCTCATTTTTTCATGAATCAAGAAAAACTTTCTAAAGCAAAATTCAATTGGCTTGCTGGATGCATTTTTAAAATGATAAGTTAAATTTATTGCACGTTTTCGCTGAGCATGTACATATATACTCTCATTCATCTGATTATTTGTTTCACTTGATTTTTCAAAACCTATCTACCATCAGAGTTAATTTTACCTATGACTACGATACTGGCCGTGTGATTCTGTAAGAAATGAATTCGACCCAGAACATCGATCTCTCACTATCAGTACCGACATCGAGATCAATGTGGCTGAGATAGTAACTCCATTGTATGTGCCATTTTAAAATGAGTTTTACTCCTGGATCACAACCAAAATCATGGCAACAAACTCGTATTTGACTCACTGAGTATTTATTAGTTCATTCAAGCAATTTTGTTTAAGGATTCTGAATGAAGTGTTTGTCATAGTTGAAACGGATTCGATTTTACCCAGGGAACTGAAAAGGATAAAAAGTCACGGCCTTGGAAGGAGCGTTGAAAGAGTTCACAGAGTAGCTCAGCAGTTGCATGAGAAACAAGCAATATGAAAGTGTATAGGATGAATTTATGAATCCGCGGACAAAAGGGGATGAATTTTTTTCTGGTCACAGGGCGATCAACCCGAATGATTCTGTTCTCATCCACGTTGACTTTTGAAATGAGACTTTTTAAAACGACGTCCATGTCCTTGTTCTAGTCTTCGCACCTCGTCTAAGTCTACAGTATATAGGTTTGGATCTTGACACAGAAGATTTATTCCCGAGATGTTGATCCCTTTTCACCAGGCAGTTGTGTTTCTTGGGTAAAAAATCACATTTACAAGAGCTGATGCGCAAGATTGGTGCACCACAGTCTTCTTTTAAAGCAATGCTTCCACTGCTTGAAAATATTTATTGGAATTTTGGTCGTTCTGTCTGCGGAGGAACTCACTTTCGTATTGAGTCTCAGGATCATCATTTATTGAGAAAAGGATTTCGCCAAAGTGTGACATGATTGGAAGTGAAAAGAAGACATTACTGTTTATCATGAGGGTTTGATATACAATTATACAAATTTATATTTTTAAAACTACATTGAAACTGACCCATACTTATGAAGTTTTGACAAAAACTCTGCTTTATTAAAGAATTGAATTTAAATCGTACGCTGCATGAAGTTACTCCAGCCAGTTTAATAACTAATGCGCAAGAGCGATTTAAATCAATTAAGCTTGTGAATGCTTTGTGCACAAAAATCTCGTTCAAAAGAAACTCTGAAGTTAAACCTGATCGATGATATTTACATGAGGGTTCGCGTAAAATTGTTTTAATTTTGATTCCCACATGAGACTCCTTAATCTGTCACGAATAGAGAAAATCTATATTCTTTAAAAATGTACAAATGTTGAATGCCATACACGTAAATCTTTGAGCAATAACCATCACAAAGTAATTGTAAAGTAAAAATTGAAATTCAACATTAACGTGACCAAAACTTGCCCTAACGTTTTGCTTTGCGTGATCACCATGCTTACTCGGCCATAATCAAGGTATTCAAATGAAATCATGGTAACTAGCATTATTCAGGACACTATAATTAACCCGTAATCTGCGGGTGAGAATTTGGTGTCGTGTTATTGATGTGAACATTTGAGATAACGGCGTTAATGGCTTCATTTTGCTGTTCATGTTCCAGAGGGTTGAGTCAATTACCGACTCTAAAGAAATGTGCCCTATGAGGTTTTGATAATCTGTTTTCCAATTCTTCTTCTGAGTGACCGATAGAATAAAAAATTGTGACGATAGTGTATTAGGTGAATTTTTTGGCAAATTAGAAAGTACTGCTGTTGCGTGAGGAGCTTACGCTACATGAACGTCAATAATTTAAACTTGGAATTAAGTTTCTTACTCAAATAAAAGTGGATGTGAAAGGTAGTGTTTATCTTCGATATTTTATTCAACGAATGCTAAAAAAAAACACTTCTAGCAATGATGGCTGTGAACTGGCACACCCGTTCATTGATCCTAACCCGCTGATAGATATAGAGGCCATTGCTGCCCTGGTCCCATTATTCGTGGCCTCTATCATTGCGTTGCACATGCAAATGAGTGACTCTAGAGGGGGTGGAAATACCTGTTTCTCGTGAACTAGGTACAAATAAATACCGGCAAGTCTCTAAAGTAGGTAGAAATTCCTGTCCTTTGGGAAGTATTGTAGTTATAAGTATCTGTAAGTCCTGCGTCAATTTTGTGTCCTATCCTACGGCGAAGTAGGGGTAAATACTTCTTTTTGTTTCTCTTCAAGTGGTTATAAATATATAAATACTAGGTAGTTTCTCGTGAACTAGATATGATTCTCTGTCTTCGGTGAAGCAGGTATTAATACCTATTTCTCGTGAAATAGGTATAAATATCTTAAAGTCTCTCTTGAATATGATGTATACAAACTCCGCGGACAAAAATTTGTCACCTGCTATTAATTTGGTGTAGTACCTCCGCGCACACGAATAATGGGGGCAGTTCTGCACAGCATTGTCTTCAAGTGTTATAATGTACGTGTAAATCACTTTTGCATGAACTGGTCTTTCAGCGCGGTCACAGTCATTGAACGATTTTCTCAACATCTTATTTGTCGTTTTGTATGATTCGACAAATTTCCTATTGAATTCATTTCTGGGGACAGCTGTCCGAGATGTCTTCGATGAAGACGATGACAGGTATCATTGCTATAGAGACAGAATCGTAATTCATCTGACCACTTAGCATTTATATAATCCACTGTAGTCAAATGCAAGTGAGCTTTAGCCTAGTTTGAACGCGTGGCCCAGTGGGCAGGGGTTAACATCGGCCATTCACAAGCCCCTCTGTTTAATATATCCACTGCATGGAGTTCCCTTCGGAGAGTTCGTTCAGAAGTGACTGGAGAAGGGCAGTCATTGACGTTTTACAATTGTTCCGTCAGTCATACAAAGTGATTCCGATCAACAATTCGGGACACTAGCCGGCGGTTTCATATATCGGCTAGAATTTTCTTCCGACCACAATTTAGCCTTGCATTAACATGAGTACTGAATTTTTCCATCGTTGGAAGGCCCGCATAACAGTGCAGCATGAAACACCAGTAACTTCCGCTATTTCCATCACTGGATGTCTTAGCCCGACCAAATGCAATTGCCCCTAAATGCCATTCTGAGATGTTTTACTTTCGTCCTATCAATGCGGAGCAACTAAGAAACAAGTCTTTGTCTTGTCAGGTCTAAATGAACACTGATGCTTGTTCAGTACTTGAATATAACCTATATTTGAATCTAAGCTTTGAACTGCGATTGAAGAGCGCAATAACTGGAACTCGGAAAATAACAGGTGAATGATTATTGTCCTGGTGGCTTATCTGTAAGACACTCCTGATATAGGCATGAATTCCTTAATTGAGTGTTTCACAAATGGACTATTTGGCTACCTGAATTGAAGTACTAGAGAAGCGCATACCTTTCTGTACGACTAATATATACAATTATTAAGTTACTGCATACCAAGATATTTTTGAGAAAACTGAGTGCTCTTTTTTCCGCACATCATTAACTCGAAATGTAGTACGGATCATGTAGTATAATTGTTACATTTTTCAAGCTACCCTAATTTTACAAGCACAATTGAAAACTACGTATATTCAAAGTGAAAAAATTACTTCACTTCCATTTGGATTTTACTGCTGAATTAAATTTTATGCACCCACAAAATTGTCGCTGAAAAATTAATTACATCATGATATCGTCTAAACAGTGCTAAAAAACTAGGATTCCCAAAGAATTTGAAGCCAAAGTGCTATGAATTCCTTGCGTATACTCTTCCTAATACATCTACGAGTTCAACGACCCCTTACTCAGTCTCAGTGATGCCCTCAGTAACTCATGGAGAGCATTACTAGGCGTAAGTACTCTAAAATACTAGACCTAAGAACAATCAATGGCTTAAAAAGTATAGCCTCAATTATGAATGTACGAGTTCAGTGACCTGGCCTGCATAGCCGCGGTGACGTTCTTTTGCAGTAATACGAAACACGGTGAGCGTTCACTGACCCTAGCGCTGAGATAGCGGGCACTGCACCTGATAGTAGCAACAATCCATGCCACAGTTGATATGGTCTGTACACGTCCCCGTTTAAGCGGTCATGCAGTGGAATGCTTAATGGTTGTGGACGATAGACATGCGTGTCACATTCCAATTTTTCATTTTGAATTCTCTCGGAAGAATTGTCAACATTATCAGCTGAGTCAACTGTCATAACGGAAGAATAAATGGCTCAACTTAAATCGAGTTGTATAATTACTCGCATGACTAGACTTATTCTGTTCAAGTAATGCTACATTTTTCCCTATTAATGGCCACATATTTTGATTTATTTACTTAACGCGCTCTATCCTGGTTGAAAGAAGCTAGGCGTTTAACACGCCAACTATTATGGGAAAACTCACACGACTCTAGGTTTTATGGGTTACTGAATCGTATGCACTTCGGGGTTAACGCCCTCTCATCACTAGGCCACATCACAAATATTCTGTACAAATTAACGAAGCCAACATTCGTGAATGGTCAAGCTATCGTGACGTGGAAGAGAAGACTGTAGCTACTGTCACTCACTGGGGATTTATTCTGGTGGTTCAAAATAGCATTGAATTTTCTAGCTCTCTTAGGTGGGAGGGAAATTGAAGATTCAGTTTCGTTGAGCAAAACTTTGTGAATACTGCGGAGAAAGGACGGTCTCTTTGCTTCATGATTATGAATGGAAATTTCTCGTGAGAAATAATTTACTTCTACCTACAGTCCTACACCAACAACAATTCTATAAAAAAATGGAGCTTCTACTACAATTTTGTAATTCTCTTTTTCATGAAATGCCACAAACATGGTCAATTTTTTGCAACTTTTTTGGATCGGTGTTTACGGCACTGTAGAAACTGAAAATCTTTCACACATACATAGAATCGACAGTGATGTCTTATAGTGCAAGGGAAATCTCATCAGTGTTATAAAGACGCAGTACATTTCACAGCTGAGCTAATTTGAAAATTCGACGCGAAGTTCAATTTAGCATTCTTTTGTTGCGTCATTTGAGTTCCTTCTATTGACTCCACAGGATTATTATGGATTCAAAAACATGCGCAACATGCACGTTGAGATATCGAAATCTTGAAATTCTCGAAAACTGAATTTTCTAATTTCTAAGCTCCTTTAATCAGGGACTCAGGTTTCTTTTCCCAAGGAGTTACTACGCTCCTCTGCTGAAGTTCAATGCAGTGAGCAAAGACTCAGATTTTCAATGGCCAAAGAAAGTGTTAGTTGCTTTTAGCTGAGTTATATAGAATGTTGTTTAAGGATGAAGATACCAGCAAATTAAGGACAAATGGTCAGAGTTTCAGTTCTTGTACGAACAGAAAATGTGTCTTAATTTGATTAGTTGGGAGCTCGTGAGCGTGTATTTTTTTGTCGGTATACAGTGATGAAGTCACACTCACGGCAGTGTGACTTTACCAAATCACAGGTATTATCACATGTATCACAACCAAATTATTAGTATTACTACCGTATCAATTACAAATGAGTTTAAGTCATTCGTTATATTTATCAGGAGGTGATCGCAATTCAAACTACGCATCAATTTTGGTGCGTTGTGAATTAAACTGGAAATACTGTAGATGCCTATCACGTGTTCCCATCTCAGTGTAGTTAATGTGGATGTCATGAAAATGAGTTAAGGCCTCTCTAATTATTCACTCTGCTCATCGGTCATGCTTTTTAAATTAAAGTTATCATAATAAGATCAAATTTATCATAACGTTCACTTGAAACTGTGAGAAATCGTTCATAACGTTCCAGGTGCTATCGGAACTTAATTGATTATTGACCAGTAATAAGATTGCGTGTAGAACTCTGATTTAAAATATTATTTTGTCCCTGAATGTTGTAGCTGAAGCATGTTCTTAACGTGAATACACTTTTTAAAAAGTTACTATTCTTTAGAGGAAAAATGAGCATACGACTATGAAGCTTGGCTGTAGTATTCCGTCGTGAATGATACAAATATTATAATACATATAACATAGAGCATCAATTCGAATGGTACATTAGCATTCGAATTTTCTCATCGTTGAAAATACTGCGAGTTCAAGCATGCAGTCTTCCATAATTTTGTCATTATTCATGGCTGATCGTATTTATTACTCGAGTATAAGGAAGAGAATGAAATATCATGTCCATCGTAAGGGAGTTAATAGATCAGCTCCTTTTTTGAGTAACCAGTTTAATCACACCTTTGATTTGCTGGTGAGGCTCATTTTTGACTCCTTTGCGTGTGAGCTAAGCTTCAGAAAGTCCGTGAAATAGAATTAGATTCTTTGAAAACTCAAAAATTTTACGTTTAATTGAAATAGAGAAACATAAGACTAGGAAAATCAGAACTAAAATGGCCGAAGTTGCCTGAGGCGATCACGTTACTTATACTAAGCTCAAAAATTTCTACTTCGTCGCTAGTTATCACATTATTTCAGACAAAAGTTTCTTCTCCCAAATTTATTCCATAGTTTATCCCACTCTCCTACGAAACAAAATTTGTAGGCTTTCCAATTTAGTTAAATTGTTGGTCAAATTTGTACAAATCTGAGAAGTTATCGGTAAATGCAGTCGTGTGTATTTACTACGAAAGAGTATATTAATAATATTGAAATGATTCTTAGAAAAAAAAGTTGAAGTACATTTAAATATGGGAGTATTGGAAAATACCTGGATCTAAGCTCGAAGTAAAAGCATGATTTTACGCAGAAATGACATATTCTAACTTTCGGGTAACATTACATATTTTGAAGATTTTCTTATCTAATAATGTGAAAAACATAAAAAAATCCCAAGTAATCAATCTAAAAGCTGTTGTCGAAAAGAAACTAAGCTGAATGAGTATCCACAGGAGATCCTGAGGACAAGAGTGAAATGATTTTAGTTGCGAATGATCATTTTACATCGTATTGTAAAATCGTTTTGGATTCCTGCGATTTTTATTGGTGAAGGATTGGCATCAAGATCATGACTTTTCGTGTAACATCCAAATATCTTTTGAGTTTGATTGTGAGGAGGTTGCCCTCGTGTATTTCAAAGGGTTGTAGTGTAATTGTCAATATGATTCAATCAGTTGGTAATCAGCCGCCAGTTTATCGGGTGTCAACCCAGCTGTTGATGGATTAGCTGAATAAAAATTGTTACAGAATGTTCATTGTCGATTGAGTACGAAGGAAAAGTTTACGGGAGAGTATTTTTAAAATTTCCTTGAGCGTGTACTGTCCTATGGATTTGCTTTAGAAAAAAAGAGGACCCATTCTCGAAAGTATTCCCAAGGTGTAAGACCCGTCCTACAATATGGTGTTAGGTCGTAAGTTTTCGAGTCGAAACTGGTCGTGTATCCGATAATGTTCTTTATTTACACGTTTGATTTAGTTCTCAATATTTTTGCCTGGCTGTATTTTTTATTCTTGCAACAATATTCATATTTCTCGTGGTGTGTCATTCCTTCTTATGCGTCTCACGTTAACGGGTGTTTCAATATTTTCAGAAAGTTGATTCGTACAAAGTAGTTTCATTGTCTATCATGCTCTCTTGTGATACATACATATAGCTTGTTTTCAATTAAAATTCGCTAAATATCGATAAAAATATCTGAAAAAATACAATCAATTCAACGCACAATTCCAATTTTTCTGTAAACCACTCCGACGCTTCCCCTTTCCATACAGTGGAGTCCAGCATTCCAGACATGAGCGCCTGAGCCAAGCATGAGAGTTCACTGAACAGGCAAGCGGTCATTCACCTCAGGCGGCCAGGCCCGGATACTGGAGGACGTTCACTGACTCTAAGAGCGACCTTGCTGGGAACGCCGTGGCCTCTCTGCTCACGCTGCTGCTATCTGGGTCACGCCATGTCAGCTGTTGCTGTAGGGGTGTAGAGTTGCAGACCTTATGGATTTACTATTTAATTTTAAATTTATGTTAATGTCACATTAGTCGTTTATTATGAGTTGTAGAAAAGGTTGAATGTTCGTCTCCATTAGTATTGTTAAATATCTCTTCATCGAGTCTCTTTGTATATTACTCATCATATACGTTATCTAGCTGTTGGAAAGGTATGACAAGAAACTCTCGAGCAATTTCACGATTCCAAATATCGTTGGTGATTGGTGCTCGGATATGTTAGTTTTGTCAATGTTTTGCCTCCGCTGCCGCGATGTAGGTCGCGCAATACGAGAGAGGCTAGTGACGGTGCTGCAACTGAGAATAGCTGCAGCGACACACACATGTGGTCACTATGCAGCCGATATGAGCTTAGTATGGGCGGATATGGGGGAATAATGCAGTTAGCTTCTGTAATGTTCGTGTTGAGACTGTTTGAACTGAAAAAACTCATGTGAAGTATAAATGAAACCCAAGCACTTCTGTGTCGAGGAGAAATAATTCAAAAACTAAAATTGAGAATGAGACAAGTATTTAGTTGTTGTGTGGGTGAACGGATGTCATGAATTTAAGATCAGACCAGTCAGTTGAAAAAATTATATACAAATCATACTTTGCCATCAATGAACTAATTAATGAATTTGAATACATGCAGAACAATGAGATTTTTGAACTATTATCAATAAATTTAGCTCTTATGTAAAATGAAGGCTTGATTTCTTTCTCTTTGGTATAAAAGTCTATGCTGTAAAAAAAGTGAGCTCATGAGATTGGTTTAGGTTTTTGGAAGCAGAAAAGCTATTTTATTTCAGAAAATACAGACTACTCTTTTGCAACTCAGAAACACAAACAAGCTCGTTAAACCAGAAAAACATGTTAATAGTGAAATAGTGTTTTACAATAACTTTAGAGTAGGGGAATGAAAATCAGACGTGAAAATTCTCGCGGTCTTGTGACGCAGGTCTTCACGGATACAGTTAAAGCTTTGAGATTAACAGAATGGGACGAAAATAGAAATGAAATAATATTCATGCATGACGAAAAAATCCAAGTATATCGCTAACACATGTTTACGGCGAGGTATGTCAGAAGGCACTCTTTGAAAAAGATGAAATCTTTTCATTAAGATCTAAACTGACATGCACATAGCGAGAAAGTGGTTGAGGTTAGGGCATGATCTCTGAAGAAGAGAGGTTTAAGGCGGAGATGTGTAACGTCATCGTGGCTTATGATATATTCAGTGATGGTATTGTGAGATAGGTGAATGCTAAAAACTGTGGTTAAGACTTTAACGTTCTGTGAATAGCAGTACCTGATAGCCAAACAAGTCTCTATAAGAAAAAGTTGTGGCAAAGCTAGTTAATGTATGTACGTAGTTAATCCAAATAGCCGTACCTAATAGCCAAATAAGTCTCTATGAGAAAAAGTTTTGACAAAGCTATTAAATGTATGTACATAGTTGATCCAAGTCAAAAGGTTACAGATATACGTCTTTAGTTAGTTCTCTGGAGGCTAATTCGAGTAATTCAGCGCAATCCCTTCGAAGAAAATGATCTTTGAAATTTGAATGAATGAAAAGCTCTAATTGATTTACATTAAAAATTTTTTTCATTTAAATCAATGAAAGAAGTGTTCAAAAAGCACAAAAAAGATGTGCATAAGCCTAGTTTTGAAGATTAACACAAGATTATTGCTCCTAGTCTCGAATTCCGTCAGTGAACTTTGTTTCAAAATATTTTCTCTTGATGCAGAATCTGGAATGAATGTTTTTAAAGTAATTAAATTTACTTTCTCCTTTACGCCCCCACTGATTCTGACTGTAGCTGGGTCAGGGACAATGCTGCGAGGGTTACTAAGCGAAAAAATAAAATAAAAGAAAAATTGTGTATTTGTAACAACGATGACACCTACAGCATACAAAACTGTCTTCCAAAACGCCTCTTCATTTAGTTCCACAAGTAGAGTAGTAGAAGTTGAAATTAGGAGTCTGTTCTAGCAGACGAAACTGAAAGTAAATCAATGAGTAGAGATGTTAGGGGCTGATAAAATTAGAACACTGGAATAAATAACTTGAGAACTAGTGGAGAGTTGATTGAAAAAGTGAGAAATTTATATAATTTCGGTAGTGTACCGGTACAAATATTGGATAGTTTTTTTTTGAGTGGGTATATAAACGTTAGTGACTTTGAGGCTTGGGTGAACGGTATTATTTATATTAAGAATATGATTATTCGATGTTTAAAAATTATTGTCAGAATGAAGTGGTATAAATGGGGGTAAAAATGCCGACGCGCGACGAACATGCACAGTTGAACAAATTGGCATTTTAGAGATTATTGAGCAGTAATACTTAACTGTTTGAAGAGAATACATAAGCTATGTCATGTTAATAATTTATCATGAACAGATGAAATCGCAAAACATGCAGGATGTAGATCGACATTCGGCGAAAGTGATTAAAATAAGCCAACGTGTGGGGATTGCCAGTTTGTTAAAATTTGGCTAATTTGTGAAACGAATGAACGAAAGATCTATACAGAAAAGTTCTTTTGAACTATGCCGTGGCTAAACCTGGGCCTGCAGCTCACCTTTTCTCGCTACTAGTCTGGAGGCTGGAGTGAAGAAACGAAGGTAAACCAAATGGAGAAAATTATCCAGTCATCTTGCCGTCTGTATTAATCATCGATCGGCTTGCTTGTAGTAAAGAGCTGTTGTAAATGAATGTAAGACAGCATCTCAATTTTTAATTGTGTTTCACTTTTTCGGTGATAGCTTGACTTCATTAGAAAAGACACGACAACTTTGAATTGCCCCTAGAGAAGAAGGTACGTTTTGGAGGGTTAAAAATATTATCAATTGAATCTCTATATGAGGCCAGCAGCCGTTCTGTTATGAGCAACGACGAAATCAAACAACCGATAACAGCATAAATATGTTTCGTTCTAGACCAAAGTTTGTGAATTATGAATAAATCGATCATCTACGCATAACAGTACACACATGTGTATGATCATCCTTAAGTAGATGATTTTAAAATGAAACGTTTGCCTATGACATCATTTATTTGTTTCTAAAACAGTAAAAGTAAACGAATCCTAAATAAAGTCATGTACTGCGACAGCATGAATTCGTTCCGTATGATACTAAAGTCAGTGATACTAAAAGTGATGCTAAAAGTGATAATAAATGAATTGACTAACTCTTAGCGCGTTCGCTAGCACCCCTGGCTGCAGGGAAGCCCAGTGGAGGCATCTACACTCGGCCAGTGCCGGCGAGGGCATTGACCTTTGCTTCTAGCAAGCGAGGCGGCAGCTTTAACTGGAGCAGAGGGGAAGCGACTGAGAGTAGGTCTCAGTGAGGGCGGAGTGTGTGTGGGTTATGTTTTGGTAAGGGTAGGTGTAATTGAGGGCGGGTGTGGGCGAGAGTAGCTGTGAGTGGAGGTTGGAGTAATACAAGGGGGATGTGAGAGAGTAGCTGTGAGTGGAGGTTGGAGTAATACAAGG
>JACJUY010006254.1:6894-23091 GCA_014220935.1 Platorchestia sp. MABIK | reverse complement strand
ACCTACAGCTGATATGTGTTGTATGTTCTAGTAACCTACAGCTGATATGTGTTGTATGTTCTAGTAACCTACAGCTGAAATGCGTTGTATGTTCTAGTAACCCACAGCTGGTATGCGTTGAATGTTCTAGTAACCTACAGCTGATATGTGTTGTATGTTCTAGTAACCTACAGCTGATATGTGTTGTATGTTCTAGTAACCTACAGCTGGTATGCGTTGTATGCTCTAGTAACCTACAGCTGATATGTGTTGTATGTTCTAGTAACCTACAGCTGGTATGCGTTGTATGCTCTAGTAACCAACAGCTAAAGAATTTCTGAATTTTTTGCCGCTCAGCTAAATTGTGTATCGTATAATTCTCCGTGACATCAGGAAGCTGGGTGTTTAGGGGAAAGTTTCTTTGGAGGAAATTCCTCCCAGTTTTACATCTCCAACACTCAATAAATCCTTCATTACTAAGCCCCGACAACATGAAACGAGGAGTCAACTGAAAAAGCTGATTGCTTTTGATGACCTTGATTGAGATTCTTCCCATCCGGTAGTGACCCACCCACCACAGAATTGAACTTTACCGTTCGTGCTTTTCATGCGTGAAACTTATGACGTTGATAGATCTTTTCAGTTAAAGTTATTTCCAAACTCAAAACAGTTGCGAAAAATTAGTAGAAAATATTATTTGCTCGTTTGTTTGCAGTTAAAAGGATAATTTTTGATCATTTTTAATGAGCACAGCAAGTTTAATTATCAGGAAGTTTTTCTTCAACTAATATTTATGTTCTCATTAAAGTGGTTCTTGGGAATCATGAATGGTTCTTGGGAAACTTTTTGAAAATTTTCACTAAGATTCCATAATTTAAAAAGAATTAAAACGAAACCGATGTAGATTCAAAACACTCAAATAAGTCTACGAACACCAACTGAGTGATACGTCACCCTGACTTATCCCAAACTTCATTCTCACCTGCAGAGATGAACTCTTCAATTTATCTTGACCCTAGAATTTTTATCTGGAGACCACATCCACCAACAATTCCGTCAAGGTAAAAATACACAAAGTTCTGAGTGCTTCACTTGAAAAATTCCCAAAATTCAGAGTGCTTCACTTAAAAAATACCCAAAATTCAATATTTTCACTTAAAAAAAGCCTAAAATTCAGAGCGTTTCACCTAAAAAATGCTCAAAATTCAGATTGTTTCACTTAAGTTCCCTTTTAAGATGCGGCCCCATAGACACCCGGCACGAAGAGTAACCTTGGCACCATCTGGCGTGTCGTGGCGACCTAATCCGTCACCCCTGGGTGCCTCTCTTGTGCATAATCGCCTGCAGGAGCTTTGCAAAGGAAATAAAATTACGGTGAGAAGGGCCAAAAATGACAGCTCGAGGAATTTTCAAAAGGGTTGAGGCTCCTTCAATTGTAGTTTATTTGTTGGCAGATGCGTTATTTTTAAGATCCATGGGACCAGATGACGTTGTTTGCTCGTCAATAGCGAACTGGAATGTTTCCCCGCGGGACAAATAGTCTTTTGCAGTGTTTTGTTTCGCACAACTGCTCTGACTGAAAATCGTCGATTGACTGAAGTGAAACATTGTAGCTGGTGTGCAAACCATTTTTCGAGCTTATCAAGCAGTCGAGCAGTGTTCGTGTTGAGTGAATGTTTATGCTGTGTTATTTATATAAAGAAACAACAAGGATTACTGATCATCAGTCGTTTATATTGTTTCTAATTGGGTTCATTTTAAGAAGGATACTGATTTCGACAGGCTTCAATTATGGCTCTCGGATAGGAATAAATGAACATTTATGACCGGATTACAAGTTATTTAATCTTGATGAACATGCATGCACCAATAAGCTGGATGAAACGTCGCGGTATGTATTGATGATTTCAGAGAAAAGTTTTGCAGTAAAACTGACTTTGTATAAATGGATGCAACTCTAAAGTCCTACCTTTCTGTAGCGGCAGGATCACACCAGCTGAATTTCTGCGGACAGTTTCCTAGGTATGGTGACCTATTGTAGGACAGTTCAGGGAGAGGGCAGCGTTGTGGACAGGTCATTTGGGAACACTGAGCACGTAGGAGGAGAATTGCAGTAAGGGGACCACGACTGTTATACGCAGGACACGTAGCCATTGCATGCAGCCAGTTGGTTAGGGCGTATGCCTTTCGAATTCGACCCAAGCATTCAGAGTCCGGTGTTTCTTCCTCCATGGCAAAAGGAAAAAGCTGGCTCCACTCTCGCCACGTGCTTGGGAAGGATTCTGGTTCTGCCGGATCGTTACTTGTTGGCATTGATTATATGATATTCGAAAGCTAACAGATGATTTGTGTGAAATCGATTGAAATAAAATAATCTTTAAAGACATAGTTGCGCTTCTGCGATAGTAAAAGACCAATCTGAGGTATGGAAGATGTTTTAGGGCAAGATGTTTTGTTCGTAGCTGTGTGTTTTGATAATATATGAGTGGAACAGAAAGTGGCTTTGAAACTCTGTGAATGAAACTGTCGAATTTGTTGGCAAGAGCTGAATTAAATGTGTCTTGCATGAACTATTAGGTACGGTGTTAGTTCTCTAACCTTCGATTTTCATTGAAGCATTTTTGAGCTCCATGTCTGCTTAAGATTTGAATACGCTTCAATTCATTAGAAGAAATGACTTCCTAGTTGAACCTGAGTTGCTTCAGTGTGATATTCGTCAACTTATGACTTACTCTGAGTGCACTAATACTTGTTTAAATTAGCATTGATATATCATTGTTCTGAACCTATCAAATATCAAGATATCCATTCAAGTATGGAGAAATTTGCCTCTCTAATTTCATCTTTTCCTGTCACTCACCCATCATGAAGGTATACAATACGAGCACCATTTAGGCTTCATATTCTTTACAGTCTCCCGAATTTTGATGTTTTTCCCTACAAGTCTTTCAATTCATACGCTCATAAATATCAATGCAAGAAAATGCAGAGCAAAGGGTGTAAGGAATTTTAAATTTGTTCGTTTTTGGAGGCAGGTGCACTCAACCAATACAATAACATTTTAAATGTCTTTAAACATAAAAGTTTGTCTCACTCGATGTATTTCTTGCAATTAACTCGAAGCAAGACCTGGAGGGCAACTTTAATGATGGAGTAAGGCAAGATTCTTGTTTCTGTAGGCTCTCACTGGGTTTGCCAACTATCAGAACCATCCTTCACAGCAGAATTACGAGTCAATCATAATTGTAGGTGCATCACAGTTCGCAGGTAGCCAAATACTTTTTCTATTGGTAAGTTGTGATTGGCAAACAGGTTGTTTTTTATGGGAATATAAATGAAAACACTCTTGAATTTATTGAAAAAATATTAACCAAAGTACCAGAATCGGCAGCACTGAGGGAAAAAATAAGGTAAAACTGTTACGCCTCGGTAACGGTAGAATTGCGTTACTTTCAAGACCAGTGGATTTTAGTTTGGATTTCATTGAGCTTATAATTTCAAAGCGATTGAATCAGATGAAGCATAAAATTCTCGTGAGTCAGAAAAATTGTCTCACTCCTTCGTTAAAACCAAAAACTAAGCAAACCACAGACAAAATTGCATCCTAAAGTTGCAGTTAAAAATGCATTCGCAAAATGAAGCGATCCATGAAAATGTATCTTCTGAAATAAGAAGACGGAGCACGACGTCCAGCCTGATTTTGGGAAAAGTTTCCTCGTATAATACTAATCTCATTGATCCTAAAATGCTAAATCCGCATTTGAATAACAGTTTATCGAGCGCTGAGTTGAAGAGCGAATCCTCACTGCAAGACCGTTTTTAAAATGAAGGCGTCAGGTTTAATTTAGGAAAAGGTTTCCTCACGTAATAGTTATCTCATTGATTCTAAACAGTAGATCCGCAGTTGAATACTAGCTTATCGTGCACTGAGTTGATCAGAGAAGCCTCTCTCACTGCATGACCGTTTTTTAAATGAAGGCGCCAGGTTTGCGTATGACTAAGAGCGGCAGCAGATCGGGTTTGGTGCTCTCCAGACATGTACCGTTACTTGGACAGGTCGCGACTGCCAGAACGTTTTCCTTCCGCTCATGATGAATGCAGTATGAATCCTTGGCTTTCCCGGTGATGAGTACTCCACAGCATGCGACTGATTGTGGTAGAAAAGAGAAAAATTCTCACTCCAATTTAAGTCATCGAAACATAGAAATCTGGATATACACAGTGAAACTGTGAACGATTTCGCATTGCTACTGTACATCTAGCATATCAACTTGCATTTCTGAAGAAAATTAGTCTTTGAGTGGTAGAAGAAGAAGCAAAGAACATATGAGTTGAGGATGTAAAGTCGGCAATTCTAAAGAACATGATACGTGAAGGATTTAGAACTTGTAGTGCTATAGGTATATCGCGAGCTGATACGGCACGAAGCGACAATTGAAGCAATTTCATTTCTGTTAGAGGTATCACGTACTCAGGTTACTTTTTAAATTCGAAAGTAGAGCCTAGTCAGTCACTCTTCCTCGGCTTCGGGGAAACCCTGCAAGTTAACCGAAGTCTCGACAACTGCGTCATCCAACCAGTCCGCTCCTCGCGTCTGCTATTGTATGCCGTCTTGGTGACGTGGCCTTGCATCCTTCGAAATCCGATCTTTGGTTTGGTTTTTAAGTCTCAGGACCCAAGCCAATGGAGCGAGCCTCTATAAGTAACTTGAGTAAACTTTGTCTCCTCACCGTTCCCAATAAAGATTAGCTTTGGTGATTTACTCCCATTCCGTAATTCATTTGCATTGCGAAATGACCTTCCAGTTACACGAATGTAACAACTTCTATATGAAATATCGTGGTTATTTTCAACTATCTACCGTGTGACTGACTATAAGTTCACAATAATTCTTTACCAGGCGTAAACTCTTCTGACTGCTGCAACAAACTGTTAATGAAAACTGCTTAATGGAGTGAGGAGCAATGATAATTAACCTTAATAATAGGAGAGACAATGTGTGTGGAATAACAATCACAGGGGACATATTTCAAAGCAACTGTTGTGGCTACAGTAAACGTCATTTCAAACGTTAACGATGTAATGCAACAGACAAAAGATGACGTCACCACCACGCGTCACTAGAAAGCGCCACGCGCGCAGCTCCGGAAGAAGCTCTAGCGGAGTTGCGTTGAGCTTCACGGTCAGGGTTGTAGAGCGATCCAGTCTGGGGGGGGGGAGGAGAGCGCGAAGGCAACACTCTGCCTGGAAGGAGCGCGCGACGTCAACACTTAGCCTGGAAGAAGCTCGCGATGGCAACACTCCGCCTGGAAGAAGCGCTCAACAGCAACACTCCGTCTGGAAGGAGCGCACAATGGTAACATTCTACTAACAGAAGCTGGATCAGGAGCCACAATCCTGCCGTTGTTTGTTCTAGCCATTATGACTCCATAGGTCCCGGTAACGGTCTATGTTGTTTGTTATAATCTTTAGCCGTTTGATGCGTGATTTGTGTATTCTATGTTTTATGAATGTACTCTAAAATCCATTGGCTTATTTGCGGATCTCTCATCGTAAGACAACTTACAACGTACTTTACGGAGTTTCCAGTCCTGCGTTATTAAATTCAAAAGTGTGGATTTTCATCCTTCTCGCTTGAAAATGGTATTTTGAAACGATTATTAGTCAGGTGTTGAGTGTCCCATGCACATATGCAGTTTAAATTTTGAAAAGTACATTTGTATTAACTATTAACTTATGCAATCAAAAAGTTAGTCAAAAATACTTCATCTTCTGTGGAAAGAGATATGAAGCAATGAATTATGAAAGGACATGTCAGGCCTAACTTTCACTTGAGTATATGAATACAGCGTGATTAGCAATTTCATAATTTTATTTATCAAATCAAAGCAGTTCCCGTCCTTTAACATTGATGGTTCGACAAACATTTAGAAATGATTTACTTTTGTATTATCATAGACTTCTCAAGGAAATGCCGCGCAGCTTGCGGGGCAACGAGCATTTCCTATTAACTACGATCTCTCCTCAAATGAGTTGAAAAATAGATGGGTATTGCTTAGCATTTTTCTCTCGGGATAGTAACAGTACAGTTCAAGATGTAAATAGACTCAGACAAGGAAACTGATTGAAGATTTATTTTCAAATATCTCTTATCAAGTATGTTTTTCAAAGTTTTTCTCAAATGCTGATGAAAGCATTTAAACTTCAAATGTACTCGTAGACTGTAGGATCATCAATTGAGCTCGGTGTAAAATACCAGTGGTAGGTCACTGGTGTTTCTATCTCACAGAAAGTGCGTGTGCCTCACCACAGGCTTGGCATACCCAGAGCTAGAAACACGAATGACAAGTTGTTCTTTTCAGTCATATTTTTAAATAAATGTTTGTAAATTGTCAAATTTTACAAATTTTATCTCTAAAAGCTGGCAATGCTGTCAAAAAAAGCTTAGGGTTGGTCACGCCAGAAGGGAACTCAAATTCTAGCATTCAAAACAAAAATTGCAGCATTCGAAATAAAAATTTCAGCATTCAAATAAAAATTCTTGCACTCGAAATAAAAAATTCAGTACTCAATTTACATCTTCCGAAATTAATAATAAATAATAATCCCATCAACACGATCCTAAAAACCTGGTAAGGCATAACAGGTGAGGTGTAGAAGAACGTGACTGCTCGTTTGAACTAGTGATCTCCGAAAACGTAAAAAGAAATGACGATAATTCGACGCCCACGCCACATTTTCTCAAAAATAAATGGAAAGAACGCACTCAGAAACAAATAAAGGCAAAAATAAATGGAAAGAACGCACTCAGAAACAAAGAAAAGCAAAAATAAATGGCAAGTATGCACTGAGAAACAAAGAACGGCAAAAATAAATGGAAAGCACGCACTAAGAAACAAAGAAAGGCCAAAATGAATGAAAATTACGCACTGAGAGACAACAAAGGCAAAGGAGTCCTACTATGAAAAGGAAATCAAAATACTTAGTCGCAGCTTCAAAATAATATATTATCACACATTACGCAAATAATTGATTTATCTGGGTACGGAACGAAGTTTTATAATATGAGGTATCATGCTCTTATTTGCGACGAAAGTACGCACTGACTAAGAGCAGCAGCAGATCGGGTTTGGTGCTCTCCAGACATGTACCGTTACAATTTTACAATTTTGTGTTTACAATTTTGGTATTACACGGATAAAAAAGGCCAAACAAAAGCGTCGAATTATTTATGGTGCAGGAGATTTATATGAGTTTTCCGCAAGGCGCAAACAAATGTGGGCACTGTCCCTCCCAATTGTGGCGTTCTTTGTTTTGCTTGCGTTTAAGAAATTACGATTTGCCAAGCCTTCTGTTTTTTGTNGCGTACAGTTCGTCCAGAACGGTGGGAGAGTTTTCCCGAGCAAACATATTCGGTATCTTTTTACGTATATCTACATTTATTGGCATTGATTGAAAGCAAATTCCACCGAAGGAATAACTTCTTCTTGTTTGTTAATTCTCATGCATAATAAGAGGCGCAAGCCATAACGGGAAGTGATGATAACTGTGGCAGTAATAACTGTTGAAATTTTTGCGATGGATAATTTGTACAGGTCATAAGACCTTCCTGAAATAGTTCTTCACTGCATTATACAAACATTTAGAACGATCTCTCAAACCTCTAAAGACGCTAAAAACGATCTCAAAAAAGTTCAGCATGAAGCTCTGAAGGATCTAATTTTTTTTATCACTTCCTTAAGATGTTAGAAAAATAATTTAAATTCATGTGATGGAAAGCCCCAATCAAACATTCGCTTGCTTATCTCTTGCAGTATCATAGAGTATACACACAGGGAGTTTCAGAACAAGAGCTACAAAATTGCACACCAAGTAGAAACTGGCCAAATAAACATTTATTCTTCTATAAAATATCCTGAAAAAATTTGGGTTTGTGTGATATTAGCTGTTTTAAAGGATGAAATTCAATTACACAATTACTCGCAATGTTTATTTTGAATTTACGTTACAAACACTTCTATTCTATGAGAGCTTACAATAATAAAATTTAGTTTTAGTAATATTTTGTGGAAAAGTTTTAACAAGAAGGCTTTATAATGTTCCAGATCGTGCTACCTCCATGGATACTTCTTGTTTGTCTTGTTGGCACCGTTCAGTGCTGTTCGGTGCGTATTGGCCTGTTCATTGATGTAGGTGTTTTGAAGGTAGGTCATTTAAAACAATAAACAGCTATTCTCTCAAAACCTGAATTTTTCTCGGAAAATTTCATAGACGAAAAAGTGTTTATTTGGTCATTTTCTACTTGGTATGCAATTTTGTACCTCCAGCTCCGGAACACCCTGTATATATACATATAAATATTGATGCAACAGTGGAGGTTCAAACCTTAGAAATACAAAAATATCAACAGACAAGGAGCAAAGTGTCAACAACACATTTAATTGATCGATTGAAGAGCATGTCAACAAATGTACAATAAAGTACACTGATTTATTGGAAGTACTGTCCAAACTGATGCAATTTGATGCTTTCGTTGTGAACGCATATGTTGAGAATTGGCATGCATCGTGGAAAGGATTTTGGTACTTTGAATTCATCAAATGCAGGAGTTTCTGTATTCAATTTGAGATAGACTGGTTTTGCATACGATGAATCCTAAGAAGTGCCTGAAAAACATTTTTTGAAAGAATTGATAACGAGTATTTTTGCCTAAGTGACAGTTTCAAGTACAGTATTGAATTTTGTTCCAGAAATTCTTCATTGCAACAAATTTCGAAAAATTAATCTCATATTTTCATGAAAATTAATTGAGTATAATATTTTCCCCCAATTATATGCTCCGATGTTGCAAAAGCGCATGCATATTTAGTCTGTCAACCGTTAATTGCTACTAGCACAAAAAAAAACGGTAGATTTAAGAAAACCATATTGTTTCTTTCATTCCTGACCCATGTCTTTAACGAGCATTGACACGAAAATCGTGTTTCGTGCCATATTTCAGATAACACACCCACAGTTGTAAACGCAATAAAGTTAAACAGCAACTCGTAGACACGAAAATCGTGTTTCGCGCCATATTTTAGATAACACACACGCAGTTGTAAAACGCAACAAAGTTAAACATCAAGTCGTAGACACGAAAATCGTGTTTCGTGTCATATTTTAGATAACACACACGCAGTTGTAAAACGCAATAAAGTTAAACATCAAGTCGTAGAGCAACCATTTTAAAAATTTTGAACGAAGTACGGCGCTTTTTCAAGCCTTTTTGCATAAGTTTTCATTGCACTTTTAGAGATAACTCCGGACAGCCCCACGGTTGTGTTTTTGAAAGCTCCTCCTATTTGAAATTCAAATAAACGTTAGGCAATAAATCTACGGTGATTACTCTTTAGTTTTAAGTTTAGACAATTTGAATTCCTTAAACACGCTTTTTTCGCATCCTCACCAGAATTTCCAATAATCCCTACCTATTTTTGGAAAGCGCAAATAAATAAAGATTAGAACTGATCCCTCTCAATTTGCCTGCCTTTACTTTCTGTTTCTTTCCCTCAAAGATTACATTTCCCTTGATATATATAGATTTTTCAAAATCTTGCATGGCTATTTTAATAGAGGACATTCTGATATCCTCTTGAGGAGTATTTGTGTGGGACATGAGTGTGATAAAATATGGAATTGCTTGATATTCAATTAAATTGAACGTTTAAAATAGGTTCTTCTGCCGTGATAAAATCAAACACACACAGGAAAAAAATTGGAATCTACAGTAGTTGAAAAATTAAGTGTCATACAAACCTGAACTCTGCTGGCAAAATTACAATGATTTTCCAATAAAATACGCGTCGGTGGCAAGCAATGACATGACACAACCTTTGCGGCGGTTACCTGGTATCGGGCTCGTGTTCGTAGCGACACTCAAAGGCCTAAGTTTCTCATTATACGGATAAAAAAGGCCAAACAAAAGAGTCGAATTATTTATGGTGCAGGAGATTTATATGAGTTTTCCTCAAGGCGCAAACAAATGTGGGCACTGTCCCNAAGATGTTAGAAAAATAATTTAAATTCATGTGATGGAAAGCCCCAATCAAACATTCGCTTGCTTATCCCTTGCAGTATCATAGAGTATACACACAGGGAGTTTCAGAACAAGAGCTACAAAATTGCACACCAAGTAGAAACTGGCCAAATAAACATTTATTCTTCTATAAAATTTTCTGAAAAAATTCGGGTTTTTCAGCTTTTAGCTATTTATTGTTTTCAAGGGTGAAATTTAATTCCACAATTACTCGCAATATTTATTTTGAATTTCCATTACAAACACTTCTATTCTATGAGAGCTTACAATAATAAAACTTAGTTTTAGCAATATTTTGTGGAAAAGCTTTTACTAGAAGGTTTTACAATGTTCCAGATCGTGCTACCAGGTTACTTCTTGTTTGTCTTGTTGGCACCGTTCAGTGCTGTTCGGTGCGTATTGGCCTGCTCATTGATGTACATAGGTGTTTTAAAGATAGGTCCTTCAAAACAATAAACAGCGATTATCTCATAAACCTGAATTTTTTTCGGAAAATTTTATAGAAGAAAAAGTGTTCATTTGGTCATTTTCTACTTGGTGTGCAATTTTGTACCTCTTGTTCTGGAACACCCTGTATATATACATAACATATATAAAATAAATATTGATGCAACAGTAGAGGTTCAAACCTAAGAAATATAAAAACATAAACAGACAAGGAGCAAAGTGTCAATAACACATTTAATTGATCGATTGAAGAGCATGTCAACATATGTACAATAAAGCACACTGAATTATTGAAAGTACTGTCCAAACTGATGCATTTTGATGCTTTCGTTGTGAACGCATATGTAGAGAATTGGCATGCATCGTGGAAAGGATTTCTGTACTTTGAATTCATAAAATACAGAAATTTCTGTATTTAATTTGAGATAGACTGGTTATGTATATAAGAAAGAATCCTAAGAAATGCAAAAAAACAATTTTAGAAAGAATTGATAACTAGTATTTTTGCCTAAGTGGCAGTTTCAAGTACAGTATTCAACTTGCTTCCTGAAATTCTTTATTGCAACGAATTCCAAAAAATTAATCTCATATTTTCATAAGAATCAATTGTGTATAAAATTTCTCCCCAATTTTATGCTCCGATGTTGCAAGAGCGCATGCCTATTCAGTCTGTGAAGCGTTAATTTCTGTTAGCACAAAGAAAAGCGGTATATTTAAGAACAACATACTATTTCATCCATTTCTGATCCGTGGCTATGACGAGCGTTGGCACGAAAATCGTGTTTCGTGTCATATTCCAGATAACACACACACAGCTGTGAAACGCAATAAAGTTAAACATCAAGTCGTAGAGCGACCATTTTGAAAATTTTGGAACGAAGTACGGCGCTTTTTCAAAGGTTTTTTACATAAGTTTTCATAGCGCTTTTAGAGATAACTCCGGACAGCCCCACGGTCTTGTTTTTGAAAGCTTCTCTTATTTGAAATTCATTTGAATGTTAGGCAATAAATCTACGGTGATTACTCTTTAGTTTTAAGTTTAGATAATTTAAATTCCTTAAACACGCTTTTTTCGCATCCTCACAAGAATTTCAAATAATCCCTTCCTATTTTTGGAAGGCGCAAATAACTAAAGATTATAACTCATCCCTCTCAATTTGCCCTTACTTTCTGTTTCTTTCCCTCAGAAATTACATTTAACTTGAAATATTTAGTTTTTTCAAAATCTTGCATGGCTATTTTAATAGAGGATATTCTGATATCCTCTTGAGGAGTATTTGTGTGGGACGTGAGTGTGATAAAATATGGAATTACTTGATATTCAATTAAATTGAACGTTTAAAATAGGTCCTTCTGCCGTGATATAATCAAACACACACAGGAAAAAAATTGGAATCTACAGTAGTTGAAAAATTAAGTGTCATACAAACCTGAACTTTGCTGGCAAAATTACAATGATTTTCCAATAAAATACGCGTCGTTGGCAAGCAATGACATGACACAACCTTTGCGGCGGTTACCTGGTATCGGGCTCGTGTTCGTAGCGACACTCAGAGGCCTAAGTTTCTCATTATACGGATAAAAAAGGCCAAACAAAAGAGTCGAATTATTTATGGTGCAGGAGATTTATATGAGTTTTCCGCAAGGCGCAAACAAATGTGGGCACTGTCCCTCCAAATAGTGGCGTTCTTTGTTTTGCTTGCGTTTAAGAAATTACGATTTGCCAAGCCTTCTGTTTTTTGTGCGTACAGTTCGTCCAGAACGGTGGGAGAGTTTTCCCGAGCAAACATATTCGGTATCTTTTTACGTTTATTTACATTTATTGGCATTGATTGAAAGCAATTTCAACCGGAGGAATAACTTCTTCTCGTGTGTTCTCATGCAATGCTTTAGGCTTACACTGATCGATTTTACGCCAGCTCGGAAACCTGAAAATAATAAGAGGCGCAAACCATAACGGGAAGTGATGATAATCGTGACAATAATAACTGCCGGAAATATTGCGATTGATAATTTGTCATAAGTCCTTCCTGAAATAGTTCTTCATTGCGTTATACTGTAGTGACTATACTTTAGGCCCCTTCAAAATCTCATTTAGTCATTTTAAGTGTTCAGTAATCTTACATACATATAAATTACAACCCATGTAATGCTGATTCGAATGACCTGAATAAATTAAACTCTGGAACATCGTTATTCGTTTGTTCTCCGTCAACGTGATAAATGACAGTTGGAGCAATAGCGTATTTCGTGCATTGGCTGATAGTTTTTTTTTTGCAAACGCAAATGCAGTAACGGGAAGTGATGATAATCGTGACAATAGTAACTGCTTATCATACATAATATCATACAGCATTACATGAGGCCTGGTATATTCAGTAATCTTAAGATATATTAATGTAAATTCAGTCATTATAAAGGTTTCTACTTCTCCGCTGCGTATCACCGATACTCGCTTCAGGAGAAGCATATGTAAGACTGCTACTTCACTTGCCGCAATGATATTCATCGGCGGAGGTAGCAACAACAGATCTTACACTACAAACACTGCATATGCGTTTGCAAAAAAAACTATCAGTCAATGCACGAAATGGGCTATTGCTTCAACTGTCAGTTATCACGTTGACGGAGAACAAACGATTCACGATGTTCCAGAGTTTAATTTATTCAGTTCATTCGAATCAGAATTTCATGGGTTGCTCAAAACCAACAACGTGATGGTTTTGAGGTAATTTATAACGCTACTCGTCCCAATCAGTTTAGTCCTTCCATGTGTTCCTGTGTCCCAAAGCTTTCTTTGCATCCAGTTGTGTGTTTTACCATTTTGGATGCCAATGTTGCACCACTTTTATGAGAAACCGGCACCATCCCAGATTAGTGACACCGGCGGTTCTAGCGACCAAGGTCAAATCATTTCCACGGCTCGTAAGCGCACAACCACACACCATCTCCGATCGCGCACCTCAGGCAATCCTGAAAGCCCACCGCAGGTGTCGAAACTGTCATTGGCCAGCCCGGAGAAAGCAAGAAGAGGTTTTTGTCTGGGTAGATTTCACTTTTTCACACCCCTGACTCATCATCACACGCCTCGAAATGACCAATTCTTTACGCTTTCCCTTGCGGTGTGTTTCTTGTCGCTCTTTTAGTGCCAATGTACAGGATGGAGAAGAATTTCCCGCAATGTGGGCATCGTTTTCCCGCCATCATTTTTTATGAGGTTTTTTATAAGTGTTTTGACCACAATAAAGACCTTGGCATGCCCAATAAAATAGGTTTTATGAATAGAATAGATCAATGAAGTTGAACGCGTTAACGAGAAACTTCAATAGGCTTATTTCCATTCGGCTGGAAATCGGAAAAAATTACCACAAATTTATTGCTACTTATATGGTCCCCTAAGACATTAATTTTGTAATTCATTTCTTAATTTGAAAATTCATATATGCTAGAAATGTTCATCATTCACAAGATTTACATCATCGTTTTTCATTTAAATATAATTTCTTAAACATTCTTATCATTGGTGTCGTTTCAACGAGAGCAATTGATGAAAAGCAGTCAATTGTGGTCGAAATAACTGACAGAATACTGAAGAAAATAGTGTAACTGATTTGGAGTGTGAGCCTGAGGTTTTTTCTCGAGATTTCATCGTAGCGGCAAAGACCAAACTCGTGCTCAACCATGACTAGTTAGCAACATCGTCAGAAATGAGTTGTTGTAGTCTTGCACGAACAAAAAATAATCAAGAAAAAACAGTTCACTTTCAATAACAGAGATACAGGAATCTGCATTTGTTTTTAAAATGTCTTGGTAAGAAATTTCAAAACACATACTAATTTGTATCAACTTTATTGGAAATAAACTGGTTTTCTTTCTGTTTTTAGTCCATGCAAGACGACTACATACGACTTTGTTAGCCAATTTACAGTAAATTTCCTTCGTAGGTAAACTTACAGTATGTATCACAGCACCTACAAAAGGTTGAAAAAAAATGTAAAAATTGTTTTGATGGTGGAGTTATTCTAAATTTGGTAATGTTTATAAATAAATGTGATAATAAAAAAATGAATACAATGAAGCATTGATGTAAAACACTTGCGATAATCACCGCTTACGGCTTTAGAAGTTTAAAGAATAATTCAATTTTTAGTTATTACTAAAGGTCGACGTGGCATAAATTCCAAACTATATTTTTGTGAGCACATTTCAAAACTGTAAGAAGTATTTACCTCAAAGGACATACTTTAAATCACACGGCAAAATTTTGGTAATAACAACAAAAATATTGCTGGCTGAAAAAAGGAAAGAGCGCAGTTTATTTCGAGGAAAGCTGAAACATTTAATTTTTCAGAAACTTAAAAACGAAGAAAATTCCGAGAAAATTTATCATCTTTACTAAGAAAACGTTTCGGAGTCCTGCTCCATCATCAGTTCAAAAAGAAAAAAAGAATTGCGTCTGAAATAAAAGATCAAAGTACAATGAATTGTAGGTACTAAAAATATATCATGAAAGTAAAAGTACAAAGTATGACACGAACAAAAACAAAGAATAAAATACTGATGCACAAATAAATACATGTAACAAATAAGTATGAAATACGGCTTGTACTGACGGGGATCTACCTATTCACTATTTGCAATGGGTACGAACTGTCCATATTGTTCAAATCCGGGTTTCGTTTGAAGATATGCAAGGATTCGAAAATTCTGAGGTCATAAGGGGTTGAAGCTGAGTCTAAAATTTTGAAATCGGCAGGAGATATTGGAACATTGCACTTTTCGGCATGATTCCGCACTGCAGAATGCGATGGGTGTGCTAGTTGGTTACCAGTATGGAAGCTTTTACCTCTATGCTCTGCCACTCTGATATAAAAATTTCGTGACGTCACACCGACGTACGAAGATGTGCACTGCACACAACTATAAGAGTACACCAAAGAGGCTCGCATATCAGTGGGAAGAGTGTCTTTGTACCGAAAAAAAGAAGGAGTTTTGAAATTATTAACCTGAGTGACATGTAAAGTAAAATTATGAAAATATTTCGCTCACAGTAATTTCAATTCATTAGACAGCTTATCGGACGGTGCTCCAAAATACGGAAATAAACAGTACAAACGGTCTTTAGTGCTAACTTCGGCAGCTTGTGACTTGTAATGCTTTGACAAAAATTGTTTAATTTTCGAATTAATAAGACCCAGCGGAAACCCATTGGCTGTAAAATATGATCGTTAGAATTCAAATTCACAATGCACGTATTTGAAAGCTGAACATACTCTGTAACCCCTGTTAATTAAAGTTTGGATACAATTAATTTTGAAATTTATCGAACAAAAACTGAAAAAACTAGAGCCTAATCCAGTAAAAGTGGGCTTGCGATACACAGACGTCTGAAACTGATCCTTATCCTTAGTCACGAGACAGTCTAAAAAGGCCAATGTGTCATTCTTTTCTACCTCCACTGTAAATTTAATTGATTTATGCTTAAGATTGAGGTAGTTCAAAAACTGATCGACGTGTGATGGATGGCTAAAAAGAACAAAGGTATCGTCCATGTACCGATTGTAGAAAACAGGCTCAAAGCCAGAAGGACATTCATTCAACCATTTAGTTTCATGAAAACACATGAATATATTGGCGAGTGATGGGGCTAAAGGAAGTCCCATTGCAAGGCCGTCTATTTGTTTGTAAAATTT
>JACJUY010006253.1:4595-33979 GCA_014220935.1 Platorchestia sp. MABIK | reverse complement strand
CGGGGCTTAACGTCAGATTGCAGGGAAAACACGGCACGGGGCGTCACTCGCCCCATTGAAGGCCAAGAACCTCTTTTATGAACTACTAAAGTGCTCACAAGGTTCACTTTTGAAATTGTTGCCAAACAACTTGTGAGCTACTAATATGCATGCAATGTTAGCTTTTGAAATCGTTCTCAAATGACTTGTGAACTATTGATGTGCGTGCAATGTTCACTTCTGAAATCATTCCATTATATCTTATGAACTACTGTTGTGTATGCAATGTTCGCCTCCCAAGTAATTTCTGAAATACTAATGTACGTACAAAGTTCGCCTTTAAAACCATTTCCAAATCCTCTTAAATAAAAATAAACTTAGTTCGCTTCGTACTGATTTTCAACCATTAACCACTCTCGAAATGGAAGCCAAAGAAGACACCTTCAGCAAATTGTGCCCATTTTACCACCACTAAAATTACATTATCTCGATAATCATTGAATTCTAAAACATTGATCCACATGTCCTAATAGCTAACTATTTCCGTGCTACCACTGCAGGCAAAGAACAATACAAACAATACAGTGAAAGGGTTATAGTAAATGAACAATTCACCGTTGACAGCACAACCACCGATTACCATAAGCGAGCAAGGCGCTCTAAAGTTCATTTCACAGTCCATGATTGGTCAGCATCGATAAAAACATTCCTCTTTACTTGGAAAATTGCGTGGAAATTTTACGACTGAACCACTGCACTCGCAAACACACTCGTCGTGGCCACAGATCCTGCGGCTGCAGCATGGCGTTGACATGCGGACAGTCTCGCAGCTTTGATGATGCCGCTGGTTTGCCCGCGCCATCTCTCTTCAGTTGACAAGGCTTGATGGATTGGTGCATCTTTGCGAGTAATGCCGGGGCTTTACACACAGATTTTGAAGGATCTTGGGAACATGGATGCTCGGTGAGACGCCGTCAGCCTGAGGCATATATCTAGCGCATGAGCAATATGTCTTGTGCGCGTTCTACAGATAATTGCGAACGTAAGTCAACGTACGTAATTTTGAACTTCAACTCACGTACTTTCAGACGCCAATGTACGTAATTTCGAATGGCAACATGCGTAACATCAAATGGCAACATGCGTAATTTCGAATGGAAACATGCGTAACTTCAAATGGCAACATGCGTAATTTCGAATGGTAACATGCGTAATTCCGAATGGCAACATGCATAATTTCGAATGGCAACGCACGTAATTCAACAATCTATCTAATGCATCAATTAACTATGGATAAAAATTCAATAAATACTCAATTGCGGATATTTAGTCTTTGTGATAATTAGCAATGAAAGTATGACTAACGTGAATAAATTTTTCAATAATTCCGATTTCAGAAAATCTCATCACATGGAGAAATTTGAGTGAGTATACGATCGGAATTTTATTCATTGAGAATTTTTTTTTTTGTAGGAGTTTGTTCACATTGTTCATTTAAAGTTGATCGATTTAAGCCGAGCTATTTTNTGCCCGCGCCATCTCTCTTCAGTTGACAAGGCTTGATGGATTGGTGCATCTTTGCGAGTAATGCCGGAGCTTTACACACAGATTTTGAAGGATCTTGGGAACATGGATGCTCAGTGAGACGCCGTCAGCCTGAGGCATATATCTAGCGCATGAGCAATATGTCTTGTGCGCGTTCTACAGATAATTGCGAACGTAAGTCAACGTACGTAATTTTGAACTTCAACTTACGTACTTTCAGACGCCAATGTACGTAATTTCGAATGGCAACATTCGTAACATAAAATGGCAACATGCGTAATTTCGAATGGAAACATGCGTAACTTCAAATGGCAACATGCGTAATTTCGAATGGCAACATGCGTAATTCCGAATGGCAACATGCATAATTTCGAATGGCAACGCACGTAATTCAACAATCTATCTAATGCATCAATTAACTATGGATAAAAATTCAATAAATACTCAATTGCGGATATTTAGTCTATGTGATAATTAGCAATGAAAGTATGACTAACGTGAATAAATTTTTCAATAATTCCGATTTCAGAAAATCTCATCACATGGAGAAATTTGAGTGAGTATACGATCGGAATTTTATTCATTGAGAAATTTTTTTTTTGTAGGAGTTTGTTCACATTGTTCATTTAAAGTTGATCGATTTAAGCCGAGCTATTTTCTCACTTCACAAGGCATGAATTACACATCCAGATCCAAAATAAATGAATTCGAATTTTGGATTCATTTCGGATTCCCGATTCTGATGCAATTTTGAAGTGAGATAATATGCTATCCCCAACATACGGGTGAAATTACGCCTGTTTACTTTTGATGGTGTCTTGCACATGTGATGTTTAGCACAGAATCTCACTATTGTCTTAAAAAATCGTGAATTGTGTGTGCACAATTTTTTTTCAAATATCGTGCATATCACAAACTTCTTGCAGTGGGAATTTTAGCATAAGATAATAATTCTGGCTCTTTTTAAACATAGGACCCCAAATCCACACATCGCAAACAAGCCACCTTCTCATTAAACACCAACCTTTTCCTAATTTTCGAAGGTGCGTTTCCAATTAAACACCTACAGCCAAAATGAAACAATATTCACGGAAACCGAAATGACTCACAGACTCAACACAACAACTCTCGCGCACAGCTCACGCAATTTTTCTTGCGGCGAAAGCGTCGCTTGCCTGATCCCCCGCAACGTCGTTTTTGAGACTTTAAATTGGCATTAAAGCAACGTGTCCAGACCGGCGGTCGTCTGCAGCTGCGGCTGCTGGCCACAGACGCTGATCCATCTCACGCAGGACAGCAACCATGAACATAACGCCCATTAATTCGGCGGTGGAAGGTCAGAGGACTCTTTAAGTGATTATTTATAAGCGCATATGCTAGTCACGTCCCAGGTGGCAGCTCACAGCGTGGCTACTTGGTTCTTTCTATCAGCATGGAAAAACTTGAAGTTGGAGAAAGAAACTTAATTGATCGTTCCACTTAACATTTACTTTGGTTTGAGATGTCAATGTTTTTTTCAGCTTATAGAGGAGAGAGTGAAATGATGGCGTATTGGGTAGTAGAGAGTCTCATCTTCGTCTATGTTTTGGGGTACCAGAGGAGCCTCTTCCAACGCTAAATAATGAGCTCTGTAGAAGGAAATTGAACTTTACACCTTTTTCACAGCAAACCCTGTAAACTGTGGATCTTTTACCTTGAATTAAGAAAACTAGTCTTGGATTCACCCGTTTCTAGGCTCAAATGCAAACTCCACAAGACCTAAAATTGCGGCTTATGTAACTGGGGTAAGTATAGAGCACGAGAACTCGTTTAGTGTGAGACAAAGAAAAAACAACGAAAACCAAAACTTATGGCACGCTTCTTTTCATCAGTATTATTTTTATTATTCCCATTATTATTATTGAAATGGTGTACACGACTCGTCAAAAAATGACGGGATTAAATTCTTCCTTGAATAAATTTTTCACGTGTGGATGACAAACAAACATATCCATCCTAATAGCACCCTCAATGAAAAATATACATGTACTTGTGCACGGATGAAACTAGTATCACAGAGACGGTCATTAAGCATCTTTTTGAGCGTGACAGAGAGACGGAAGGAGCGGATACCAAACAAATACGTATACATATATAATTAAAAACACCTACGGTTTCATTAGGTAAGAATATCCCAGTGGGACAATGTGAGGCCCCGAGCTGAGAGTTAGGTAGGCTTTCTTTTTGTTGAAATAAAATGTGTCTTGTTATGTTAAGGACCATCTTTTTTCGGTTCACTGCTGTCCTGTTTTTTCAGCACCTACTACTTTCTTACTCAACTTTGATCTTGTTTCATGAACTTCTTTCTTATCTTACTGTTTCTATGCCCTTTCTGCATAGATTCCGCGTTCCCTGAACTCCATACTAACTGGTGCCTTCTTCCTTCCTCTCTTTGGATCGCCTTTGTTGCGGATAGGGAGGCTTAAAGTAACTAATAATCTAATCATAATCTTAGGGAAGAATATTAGTCAGTTTATGATTTCCTAGTCACAACAAAGACGATCTCAAGGGAGGGAAGAGAAATGACAATTCATGATGGACTGTATAATCGACTGAAAAGTTATTTTCAGCCTCTAGCCATATAAAAGCTGTGTTCCCGCATAGGATCCCCTGCGCATAGAAAAGTTAAGTTGAGAAGGAAGGTTAAGAAATGAAATAAAAGTTGAAGAAGAAAATGATTGGTGCTCAAAAATACGACAGCAGTGAACCAAAAAACGTTGGTTCTTTGCGAAACAAAATACATATACTTCAGCAAAAAGAAGGCCTACCTAACTCTCAACTCCGGAACTCACATTTTATGAACCGTAGAAAACGAGGAATCAATGCACAAGCTGTGTTTTTATATTGATGGAAACAGTAGGTTAGGAAGGAAGAAAAAGCAAAGAAGATATAGCAAAGTGCCATGAAAGTAATTGATGTAAAGTTTTGCAGAAATTGACAAGGCTCATCTACAGCTGAGGTAACCTAACAGTCTCCCCCCTGGGAGCGCCAGTCCCCACAGCACAGGATAGATGCACCAGTCTCAGCCTCTCCTTTGCACCCTGAGGGCTCGCAAGGTGTGATATTGTGTGGAGGTTTAGGCGAGCATTGCCATAAAATCTTTGTTATTCAATGCTTCTAAATCCCTACGTAAAAAATTTAAAAAAATTCAGTTTGTGTTCTGAACTTTGAGATGATCACGTAATCTGGCAACTCCAATTGTGTGGAGATACTAAACGTTTACCAAGCAAAAAGTGAATGTTTATTTTTAATCTCAGCCTTTCAAATAGGGGCAATAAGAAGTGATAAAATCACGAACATCAGCCGATAATAGTTTTTAAAACTGAATTTTTGAGGCACTGAAAGATGGAAATAATCTTATCAAATTATTTGACGAAATGAAAAATCCTAAATGCTGCGTTTTTTATTTTAGCTACCAACAAACCAGTGACTTTTTCGAAGTCTATTACAGATTCAGTCATTTTTAAACACGATCCATCACACTAAGATCAAGAACTTATCAGACAACGGTCCGTATGCACGAAGCTCTATTAAAATTTACAAAATGGGACGCAAGTAGACAAGGTTACACTCGAACACATCGGCGCAAGATGCGCGGTGTAGATTTGCACTCCCGAGTCGCAGTGAATTGTGCCACCTGCACCAGGGAGCTCGAGAGCGTCGAGGACTGCGGGGGAGGGAGATACGGCACGGCTCCGATCACCGCGATAACGCTTCATTTTCGCAGCTCACTACACGTTTTTGGGCAACAACGAGTGACGAGGTTGCAAGACGTTGTTTGGCTAATTTGTTACATGACGGAATTACCTGACGTTATTTTCCTAATTTGATATATGACGAAGTTTCTCAACATTGTTTAACTAATCTTATGCATGAAGTTTCTGAAGGTTGTTTACCTAATTTGATACATGACGAAGCTGGTTGACGTTATTTATCTACCTTGATACATGAAGTTGCTTGAAGTCCTTTACCTTATTTGGGACAGAAAGTAGAACAAAGTTTATTTGCCTAATTTGTTACATGACGAAGTTGCTCTGAGTTATTCACCATTTTCTATTCCTTTGTTTGTTGTAGTCAGCGTCTTGAGTTACACTTCATGCAGAGTCAAAACGTCTAAGCAACAAACTGTGATCAGTAACCATATCATAAAATGGTGCAAGATTGTTTTCTATACTTCATTTTTTTACATGGTAAATGGCTGTCCCCTGTAAAACCTGAAAGCTTATGCTCACATGAAATATCATTTGTGAACTTCTCATCGAGTGTTCGAATCATCATTTATGTGATCACATTGTCCAGACGAAGACGCATGTAACTCTCAAAAAATCTTGGTGCATGAGAATTCTTGCACAACAATAAAGTAATATTTGATGTTGAGAATTAAGCACGCAATTCAATACCAAGTCGATAGAACTACGCAAAATGAACCACCGGTACAAACATAATATCGAAAAAAGTCAATGAATTTTGATGAATCAATTGTTGTCACCATGCGTAAATTGGAAGTGACGAAAAACTTTGTTATCGGTGTCTTTTAAAACATTGGCTTGAGCCAATGTTTCATTGAAACATTGGCCACCCCACACTGTGGGAAATTTCTTAAGCCATCCCTCAATTGGGAATACTACACCATTCATCATTGCAAATTAGGCAAAAATCGCATTCAATGCCACAATATACCATTGTCCAGAGCGATGGCAAAATACTTGTTCACATGGTATACTATTGTCCAGAGAGATGTAAGAATACTTGTTCACATGGTATACTATTGTCCAGAGAGATGTAGGAATACTTGTTCACATGGTATACTATTGACCAGAGAGATGTAAGAATACGTGTTCACATGGTATGCTTTTGTACAGAAAAATGCAAAAATACGGAACGCAAAGAATTACATATAAGAGAACTGGCCGGTCTTTGAGAAGCATGGACGATTGTTTCCTTGAATGGCACAAGCAGCGGGAGCCCGTAGCGCTCTCGCCATCACAGACTTCTCACAAAGACGGGGCTGAAACAGCATCAGATCATCAGATGCAGCAGTCAAAAGAGGCCTAAGTGCCTTATTTGGGCAACGATATGACGACTTTTATCAAGCCAGCACAATAGCTCCATTCTCCTTTCCCCCTGAACATCAAAGACCTTGGAAGACTGCAAGTACAGTAGACTTTCCGCCGTCAAGCTACAGATGTTAAGAGTGTCTGATTCCCAGTTATGTTTCTTTCCTCCGAGCTTGGAGGCATTGGACTCTGAGCCGTTAACGTCATTCTTGATGTTGAGTGAAAAAAATAAAAACTCAAGACTGTTTGCTTAAAAGCGTCAAAAACACGCTCGTTAGTTTTATCTCCGCTTCGATTCTACTGTCAAAGGAACGAAGGAGTAGTTGTACGAGAAGACAGTCTATTACATGTCCTTGATGTTGAGCCTAACTTTTGTGAAGCGATTTATTGTAGAACCGGTCCAAATGACATGCGGTATCAAGAACAAGACCAGTACAGAAAATGCAGTTCCCAATGCAGTTTTCTGGCTATCACTCGAACCTGTAGGAATGATCATGTGGTAAATGAGGTACTCAATATCAGTCAGATGCGTTTGCAAGTCGCCGAAATTTACAGAACTAAACCCCAAAAAATAAAAACATAAATTATTCTATTAGAAATATAACATATGTTACCTAATCGTAAGAATGATTTTGAGAGGTTCATGGAACAATTTGAATAAATTATGATTTTGATAACTAATCTGTGAACAAGCAGATGACCTAAAGAAATAAGATAATTCTTCCTCTGGGCTACGAAAACTCGCATCGAAAGAAGCATACCACACAGCAGAACCTGCGTGCATTTTCCAATGCATTTATATCGACGTTCAAGACCCAACCCAATACCATATATCGAAGACTGGGCGGGTGCATGGTTGGAAGACACGTTATCTTCCCTAGACTGGTCGGCCATCCCCAAGCATGCATCATTCGATCGGACAAATGTCCTGTTCATTCAGCGCAAGAAAACCATTTGGATAAAACTAGAAAATCAGGTTGAGCGAGTCACCATATCGGACCTGCATGTAGAAGTTGACGAGTGCGCCCACACAAGAGTCATAATTCACTGATTGCTGCGAGGCTAAAAGATTGGTTATGGTGCAGGGATTTGCAATCACACAATTTAAACTTTTGCGTTCCATATTTCTACATCATGTTCTCTTTCTGAAAGCATAAATTTATCAAGAAAATCAAAAAACGATATGGTGATGTTTGCACGTTTCTATAGTTCTTACACAACTGTTAATAATCTGTTGAAATTAATAACATTAAAATCTAACGAGATAAATTTCTAACCACAAGGGCCAAACACTCACCAGATGACGCAGAGGACGCTCCAACGACGCTCCAGAGCAGAAGCAGAAGAAGAAGAGGCGAAACTATCGATGAACTAGAAACCTTTCGAAGGTTTAATAAGCTAAATTTCTTACTTTTCTTCTTACAGAATCCCTGTAATATACTCCAGGCTAAGGTACTTAAACTAAACCACGATATTACGCGTTCAAAAGGATTGCAATTGAACATATTTAGACGTTTCTGGCTACGTAGTTGAGAGATCAATGCGTACGTTGTTTTGTGTTCCATCAACCGATGGTGGTGGTGATGTGTATGAAAGTCCTTTCTGGATATAAAAACAATTTGTTTAGGTATCATCGTAGCGTTGGGTACCTCGCCTTTCGGCTGGCTGTCGTTAAGATTATGAAATTCATAAGCATGTTTCGTATCAGTGACTGCGTTGAGATCGCACATCGAACAATGCTGCTCTGTACCCCGTTGAGGTGTGGAGTCAGAGACCTTATGTCTCGCGTTCGTATCGCCGCTCTGATCAGCCATGCTGGCTGCTGACAGCTGTCGCTGGCTGATCACCAACTCAGACAAGGTAAATGTCTACTCAACATCGGTAATGGATCGACGAACAACAGAACAGAATCCGGAGAGTGATGGTCTTCTTCTTGAACAGCGGATCTTCGATGAACCGTGAGACGTAGTTCCTGCAAGGAGAAAAAAAAAGTTGAATGCTATGATTTTATACGAACGTAATTTCAAATCCATTTCAGAAGTCTAAAATTGTCAGGCTCACAAGGTCACCTATGTATTGTCCATCCTTGCAAATAACATTTCCACAGCTTTATGTTTGAAAATAATGTTAACCAAGACCAAAGCACGCTTTTATGACAAAATTGTCTAAATCTGAGAAAACTTTTGTCAAAGAACTCACAAAGTCACCTTGTAATAAAACCGACCCACAAATGTGTGTGATCTATTTTAGAGATAAATAAAAGTACCGTGACACATTTTCGTGTCATAGGCTGAAATGACTCACAAGTGTGTCAGCAATTACACGCTTAGGATAACATAGCAGAATTTAAAAAAATTGAGTCCCAAGCTTCAAACGTCGATATAAAGAGTCGGAGATTCGATCTCCTACGCGAGGTACCGTTGCTGTTTAATATTGCATTTAATTTAAACATATGAACATGCCTAAGATTTCAGTTCCTCGTCGTCGAACCATCAGTGAAAGTGACAAGCCAAGCCTTGTCTCGTTCGTCTTGTTAGAATTATTCAAATTTGCAAGGATTCTGAAGCTAGTTTTTCTCAACTGGGATCAATGTAAAGGAGAAATTACATAGCTTGCATAAAAAAAATACGGTTGCTTCAGTCTCCTTCATTCTGGCGAAAGTATTCTGGCTTAAAATTTTTAAATTATTTTTACAGTTTTTCAATAAAATTTAATCAAAAATCACATTCATCATTTACAACTACCTCGCAGTGTTGCCAAATATTTGAAAAAGCTCAAACGCGAGAATTTTCATTCATAAAGTGGTCAAAACCTTGCTCTAGTGTGCGACATTCTGCGCTGAGAAGCTAGAAAATCTGCGTATAATCTAATAATGTAATTAATATACATTATAACACAACCAAAGAATATAACTAATTTTACATTAACTTTTAGGCATTTATTACAAACAAAGTCACAATTTCCTGGGCAAAAGTTTCATATGCGGGATTGAATAATTGTTTTTAAGAATATTTCCTGGAAAATAAAAATTAAAAAATCCAAAATTAAATGCATGAATTGACCGGTTGAAAATTCAACCTGAAAGAGATTATTTGTCCTTGTGCCGGAACATTTAAACTTCATTTTACTGCAGCGAACCCACCTGGTATGAGATATAGAACAAATAATTTTGAACACATCGCGTTCAAACCCAGTTTACGGCAGCTAGAAAACCACTTGAATGGCTAAGATATGATAAAATTTGATTGAAGGTTTGATTAAGCCTCCCTAATCACAACAAAGGTGTACCCAAGGTAGGAAGGGGGAAGGGATCAATTTTTATAGAATAAGGGGAACGGGGAATCTACGCACGGAGGACATCTTCGCACCTTCCGTATAAAAAAAGCTCGATTAAAAGACGCTTATGAAACAACGTAAAAGGTGAAGAACAAAGTACAATATTAGGGGCCTGAAAAAATTAGCAGTGAATCAAAAATAGTATTCTGTATTGAAAAATTGACTGTTCTTTCCTTGATTTTGACCTTAGGATTTTAAAATCTTTGCATATTTTTAAAAGGAAAAACCAATTTTAAACAACATGCTTAGCTCGTCCTTCTTTCAGATAGTTATTGCATAGTTATCCTTTTTTGTTTTTTCTCTTTTGTATAGCCTGGAATTTATTACTGATCGTGTTTCCATGCGTACGTTGGACTGATCATACTTTGTACTATATAGAACTAATGATGGAGCTAGTCTCCGAAACATTCTTTTTCTTTTTTTGAATAAGATGACTAATTTTATTAGCATTTGCTTTGCTTTGAAACTTTCATTTAATTATAGTGAATATCTGTTTAAAAAATCTATTCTATTTCAGTACAAGTAATGCCTGTAAACAATTTTCAGTTCGGGACCTCACATTTGCCTCCTATGGGTGTACAATGGTGAAAAGATTTGTTCTTTTAACTTTGAACAATTTTTTGTCTGGTGCTTGAAATTCTACTATTTAAAAAACGAACGCTTGTTACATGTTCTCATCGAAATAAGAAAATGCCTAATCGCCAAATATTTTATGTAACAGCATTTCTAAGCACAATGTAAACATAATTTTAAATAAAATAAAAACGATTCAAAAGGAACAAAAAATAAATAGAAAACTAACATAAAACTTACTTTTCCGTAGCATAGCAAGGATCGGGAGATGATGGAACAGTTAAAGTGTTAAAACAACTATCACTAGAATACGAAATTCAATATGGAAACGACACAATCCAGTGTACATATTAAAATACGCAAGTTGATTCAAGGAAACCATTGAATCTTTAACATTGAAGATGCTTCAAACCGGCATTTCAAAACAGTCTAATCTTCAGTGAAAGATTCTGGGTTTTTGCTTTCACAACATTCAAATCCCCGTCTGTCGACTCTAAAAGTTTTCTTTTCTCTCGGGGGTAAAATATCTACACAGTCGTATTATTGAAACTCTCTGTGATGCATGAAATAAATATTCAAGCAAGCGTGAGCGGCTTATCACGTCTCGGAAATAAAATCAAAGCAGAGCGCCGCACAGAACAAAGAATATATTCTCGTTCTGAGCTCGGAACTGAAGGTTCATTCATGGGCGAACATAGCGCTGCTATTGTAGGTGCTGAGATTGAGGCCTGTGTTATTTCTGCAGTATGAAGAGAGCGGCACCCCAAACATACCCGAGCGCAAATATTGCCGAGATCGTGACTACAGAACGAATCAATGTAGGGCGTAACGAAGCTGTCCTTTTGCCCAGTCGTGGCTGGATCTCGCCGCTCATTTGTCACGTGTATCGTTGCCCAAGTGCAGAGAGCGCCGCGCTCCATATATGAGATCCGATCCTGCTCCACGCATTCCAATCCTAAAAAGTGGCGGCTTTTCTTCCGATGACTTAGGGTCAGCCACAGCAAACAATGCTCATTTTTTGGAGAGATAAGTTAACTTGAGATGAGCAAAAATATCAAACGCCTTAAAACGTACCCAACAAAATTTGGAATATTCTGTTTATTCCAAGTTAATTATTTACATTCATCTGATTGGATAAAAACATTTATTTTCAAGCTTAAATGATCAATTTTTGCTTATATTTTATTGAAACTATGTTCACTGAAATGTAGTAAACTGAGTGGCCTCTAGGTCAATGTTTTTTAGTTATTTCGCAGGTATATTCCGAATAACTTTACGAAAATAAAAGATTTATTTCAATTGAAGAGATGAAACTCATGATTCTCGGAAGACAGGTGCTGCTGTCACTAAGCCAGCTAACCTGGTGAAGCTGTATAAATGGCAACCACAGCGTATGGAAAAAAAAAAAGAAACGTCCTGATCATAGCCTACCCAAAATAATCTAAATTGGCTTACGACTTCAAAGTGATTTCATTCCCCCCCTTCATACTTTCAAAGTAAAAATTAGTCATTGCTTCAAAATTTAACGGGAATGGGCATTCTACACAGCACTTGGAAAAAAATTGAGCGAAATATTTCACATTCATCGGCTTCTTTGTTCAAAGATTTAAAAAACTTGAATTAACAAACATTCATGGTAAAGTTAGTGGCATCACTTGTAAGTGCTAATTACTCGTCTCAAAAACCTCCATGACGATGACAACAAATGAATAAGAGCATGAATTCAAAAAAGCAGTAAAATCACTAACAAGAAACTAAATCATCGCACAATGACACACAACCTCCGAGCGCACCCTCACTCAAAGACTTGATATTAAGCGAAATCCATTCATTTAAAGTTAGGATTGCATCCCATGTTCTTTTCCACAGAAGACCGACAACTTCCAATGTCAACGACAGCAAGCATTGTTCTGCTCAAGCAGAAAACCTTGAGTTTTATCGACAAGAAAAGAATCTCATCTCCGTCTTGAATGAAGCATGCAAACGCCAGTTGAGGAAGTGGTAAAAAACGGCGCTTTTGCCGAGTGAGAACGCGCTTAGTTTTTGAGCTTCTTGCGCTTCCTTCGAGCATCGCGCAAAAAGGAGACCCTGAAGCTGCTGCTGCAGCCTGATGCTCAGGTAAAGTGGTTGTGATCATACTGTACAACGAGGTAAAAACTGCAGTCTCCGTTGCATCGATTTAGGACCAAAAGCAACTGTTATGATTCTCTCCGAAGACTGGGGAACTGAGGCATCTGTTATGTTTTGTTTTGAAATTAAAGAACTGACGCGACTGTTATAATATTTTGTTCCTCTTCATAGACTCCAGGAATGAAGCAACTATAGTGGTTCGCTTCATTTACCTGAGAACAGTAGCAACTTTGAGCATTTAAAACTAACGTTTCACTGTATTTGACTTCATAAGAAGATATCATAATTTTCAACGTTTGAACTTTGAAACTATGCAACCATAGAAACATTGAAGGAGTTCAGAGTAAATTTTAATTATATTGATTTGCTCATTATAATTCGGAATTTTCCCCCCAATTACAAGTAATGAAAACATTTCAACTTCGTTCAAATATACGAATTCGAAACAGGGCAGTGTCACACGTGAAAAGAAATATTAATGCCTTTCAAAGTTCTTCTGAACTAAACAACAAACTTGTTTCACTTCACAAACTTATCTCTGTTAGCAATGTCAACAATAGTTCAAGGCAAAACAATAATCCCATTAAACATTTTCAATTAAATAATAACCTTGTCTCCACTGTACAGCTTCATCTCTGTTTGCAATGGTATCAATAGTTCGAGGCAAAAAAAAAATGCCGTCAAACATTCTCCTTAACTTAGCAAACCTTGTATCCACTTTACAACCTCATCTCTGTTAGCAAAGGCAACAACAGTTCGAGACACAGCAAGACAGGATGGCTGTAAAAAGGCAGGGCAGCTCCAGCGCTGCGTGTGAGGCATCGAGCTTTAACGCACGAGACAGGCGAACCGCAGGGACGACGTGATCACTAAATTATTGTATTTTACTCCATTATAGTCGGGAAAAAGGAAACCTCAGTTCTTTGTTCGTCCATTAGCGGTGAAACTGAGCATGCTAAGCGAAGAGGGGTTAGCAATCTATTTGCATGCGAACTAAAAGTTAGCAGAGCAAGCTGTATGATCAGTGAGGTAAGCGAGCTTATTATAAGTATGCTAAATTAGTTTCATGCTAAATGAACTTGGCATGCTAAGCGAGGTAAAGGTATGCAAAGCGTGCTGAAAGTATGTTGAGCAAGCAGTAAGCATGTTAAGCGCACTAAGCAAGCAATATGCACGTCAAGATTTAGTGTCCTCTAAGGTTATCGAGTGTGTTGAAGTGTGTCGTGTCTACTGACTTTGTATGTAAAGTAGAAAGAGTTTAACCTCGATAATAGAATACTAACATGCAGTAGGCAGAAAAAAGGACATACAGAGACCATCATATTTTCAACTAAGCAAAAAACCTCAAACAATCAGACAAGAGTAAAACAGTCGTTTTCTTACGTTAAAATAAACAGATCGGAGATTGTGGGTGAAGATCGATGACTCGAAGAGTGACTTGATTTTCTCCTCACTGCTACTCTGATCCCTGTGAGGGATTAGGATTTGTTTTTCTCCCCTCTAGTACTATGATATCTGTGCGGGATTGGCGCTTGTCGGCATGGGACTTGAGTAACAACCCGAGAAGAAGCCCCTTGACTCATTCCTGTTATGGTTAATTTTATTCTAGATTACTCTGTTGATAAGGATCACCGTGCACTGAGAACACAGGAGTTGATAAAATTATGCCTAAATATTAGAATAATTTCATATTCAAATGCATTTCTGGACTTTTGGAAAGATCTTTAAGATTAAATATCTTTGCAAGGGGATAACCCATGATTTTCATGTAAAAGATTAGTTTGTATGTATTAAATTCAGTATAAAGTGAAATTCACGCACCAGAAAAAAGATTTTTTCGTATCCTGTACGCGCAAAAAAATGATCATTTTAATAAATGTCCTTATTTAAAAGAGGAAAAGAACAAAAATGGAAACGGTTCATTTTAATGAAGTTGATGCTTTGAGATGCTCAACAAACTGGTTTTAAAAAGTCTTATGAAGATGGTCAGTCATAAACATTTAAAAATAAAAAATACCTGTTTACGCAACTAAATTATTCAAAAAATAAAACCACATTGTCATAATAGTTCGGTATTCATTCAAACTAGGAGCTAGTTAACACCAGAATCAGTGAAACTAGAAGCTAGTTGACATCAGAACCATAGAAACTAGAAGCTAGTTAACACCAGAACCAATGAAACTAGAAGTTAGTTAACACCAGGACCAATGAAACTAGGAGTTGGTTAACACCGGAAGCCAGATTTCAGAAAAAGAAACTACGCGGGAAGTTTTGTGCGTTTGTAGTTATTTTGAGCTCCCGTGGGGGAGACATGCATTTTTCAGCTTTTTTCCCCTCCGTTAGGGGACCCTTCGCAAGAAATGCTTTGTAGAGCGACCGCCGAAGGGTTGAACTTCCCCTTTGAGGTATAGGGCGAAATTACAATATTTATCCTATGTCCAAGGCAAATATTGACTCAATGTCTTAAAATGTTGAAAGAATTACGGGTACACAAAGTGCTCGTGCGTTAACCTGTAAATAAATATAAAAACCTACTTTATCAGATTAGGTGAGATAGATTTAGCTTAGTAAACCACCACAATGGTGTTCTACAGAGAAGTGGTGAGGCAGCATTTAGCATGGAGCTTAGGGAACTGGAAATGTGTGTATTCCAGTATTCTATACCAAACAAAATTATGAAAAAAATAAAAGTTGAAGATGAAAGTCAGAATTGCTGAAAAACAGGACAGCTGTGAACCGAAAAAAAAGGTCAGTAACAAAAATTAGACTATAAGTTCTTTCAAGCCTCCCTATCCGCAACAAATGCGATCCAAAGAGAGGAAAAAGGAAGGCACCATTTAGTATTAAGTTAAAAGGAAACGCGGAATCTATGCAGAAAGGGCATAAAAACAGTAAGTTGAGAAAGAAGTTCATGAAACAAGATAAGGTTGAAGAAGAAAGTAGTAGGTGCTGAAAAACAGGACAGCAGTGGACCGAAAAAAAGATGGTCTGTAACCTAACATAAACATTTAATTTAAACAAAAAGAAGGCCTACCTAACTTTGAGCTCTGGCCCTCATATTTTCCCCCTGGGAGCGCTAATTCCCATAGATACAATAGTTGTATTCCCTGAGGGGGTCCGAAACAAAACAAAAATTTCATTCTGCTTCATCAAAAACGCCTACCTAGCTCTCAGCTCGGGAATTCACATTTCCCCCATAAGAGTGCTGATTACTATTGATACAAAAGTTGTATCCCTTAAGGGGAAAATATAATTCATTCTCCTACCGTCATTCACGCGGAATTGTGGCTCAACAGGTTTGCATCATCTCTGCATGCTTCCTGTTGGGACTTACAGTCTCTAATCCTGGCAAAAATGTAAAGATACAAGTAGGTTCTAGCATCGAAATTCAGTAATAAACCTTGTCTTAGTTAGGCACAGTAGCATCAAGTCACACGCAATAATGATTTCGGTAACTATGCACATGTGCGTTTGCCTGACTCTTTCAACTAATGAAAAATTTCACGTTATCTACCATGTTTTTCAGGTATCTATACGGATGTTGAGAAATAGAGAATGTCGTCTGAATTGGACATCATAAAGGGAAGATATTAAACGAGCTGTATTGTTGCCCTAAATTCAAATAAATGAATAAACAGAAAATGGAGAGGAATTTGAGCAAGGTGACGCTTAGAGATCCGATGGTACGGCATGAACGTGAGTAGGGGCAAATGAAATGAGCATTGCGAGTGGGTTCCTGGGTTTCATCAAAATTTAGCAGCCAAAAATCAACTGTCCCAAAGTTCGGGTATTAAACAAAAAACTGCAATTCATAATGGAGGTACAGCAACAGAGATATATCAAGTAAAATGAAAAAGATCATCAAAGTAACGCTGGAGGAAAACGCTGGAGTTTCTTAACGCTGGAGTAAAACGAAAAGATGCAATGAACAAATACAGAAAAATGAAGAGAACTGAAAAATGCGAATACCTCCAAACAAAATCATTCAAATTACAGTGAAGAAACAACAATTTTTTTCCAGCAGTTCTCAGCCTTCGTTGTGAGGAAACAGGTTTTTGAGCGAGCGCAAAAACAAATATCCTTGTCAGAGTTAAAATTAGAGACGCTTCTTTCTGAGCTGAGAGTCGGGATCGCAAGCACAGCGCTGTGTGCTCGAGGCAGTTCAGCAACAATGGCCTATAAATATAAGCAAGCTCTCAATAGAAATTCGATGGGTTAAGGCGCGCACAATTGATTCAAAGAAGCGGAAATATAAACAAGGCAGAGCTTGAGAGACGGCTGGGCATGCCGGAGAGCTGCTCCTTGATTCTGTCGCCTCACACAATCCGTGTCTAAGAGGACGCACACCTCGCGAGAGGCGCCGCTGCGAGTGCAAGGCAAATCCACTAGTGAAATTTACAATTTCGTTCTGGTAAAATTAACAATTTCAGTTCATTTTTGAATTGAAACGTTGATGAAAACTATCGGTAAGGTTTAATGAATAAAAAAGGATGTGGAGGTTCTAAATCTAATTGATGAAAGCAGATGTAAAGGTTTCAACTGATAAAAGACCGACGTGAAGGTTTCAAAAGGTAAAAACAAACCTGAAAGTTTCAAATGATAGATGTTCAAGTGAAGGTCAGTTGATAAAAAAACTGACGTGAAGGCTTCTATTAATATAAGCTAACGAGAAAGATTCAATTAGTAAAAGGTGTCGTGAAGGTTTCCAAATTGAAGAAAAAATGTGAAAATTTCTAGCCAGAACAGGTGAACAGTAGGTTTCAATTATGAACAGAAGAAACAGCGAATCAAACGCACATCCAGAAGCATATTCTTAGTTTTTGGTTGCTTATTTTTTAATTAAGTATTTTCACAATCTTTCGTGTAAAGAACCAAATGAAGTTGGAATTACATAAAATCAAATTAAAATGTTGTAGATATATTTAGGAATTTAATAAGAGGCTGTAACTACCACTGAGCAAAAACCAGCAAGAAAAGCTTCGTCTTGATATCCAAGTGGGGAAAAAATGGGAAAATAAAGCTGAAAAGAGGTTTTTAAAGCTAGCTCTTTTCCTTGTCATGTTTATTCAGTTTTTTCTGTTCAGGAATTTATTCGAAGACGATTACGTCGTTGCGCTTCTGAAGCAAGTGTATTGAGAAGGCCGCCATTGTGCTGAATAAATCTCGTGATCCCCCAAGGTCAACCCGACCCACGAAAATAAGTTTTTTCGAGCGTTCAATAAAACATGGGCACACAGCTACGAAGAACGAATGGTCATTACCGTTTAACCTTTGCTACTCTCGAAGTCATCTCAATTGTTGTCTGAACCTCGTGTTCTACACTTCTGATATCCTTGAATCATCCCCAACAGCGGAAATACAGAACGCTCACCCCCGTCATCTTCAAGTTCGGCCTCATTTAACTAACGACAGAACATAATCGAGCACGGCAGTCAAATACTCTGATGATGTATGTTTACTTTTGTAATTATTTCAATACCAAGAATATTTTTCACACTCGAAAGTTGACCATCTAAATTTACGTACGACTTGAATTTTAATAAAACCCATGAACTGAATATGACCTAATATTATCGTGCATAAAGTTCACAACTAGGACGGAGTCTGAAATTAAAAGTGTTGCTATGTAGAAACAATGTAGGGAACTGATTTCTAGAACACAAAGCAGTGACTTTAATGTATTCTAAAACAAAGATTACGATCATCCTTCGGCTTCCAGACCACCGAGCAGATGTGCAAGTGACCTAGGTAGGTGCAGAGAACTTTCAGCTCAGCTGCAAGAATGAGACTGACGACGCAAGTATCAACTAAGACCACGGGTCACCGGAGCCACATTCGCGCTGGAGTATCGAACATAAAGGCAATAGTGCGCTATCTCGAAGCGATCGCCCTCGAGTGTGTACGTTGTGAGCGAAGCCAATAAAGATTAAGCGAGCATTAAAATCGAAACTCCTCTCTAAGCTCAAGGTGAATTTCTGGCAAGTATCGTTCATGAGTCCTATCTTAACTGCGGACGTTCCTCATGGACTTGCAGCAAATGGAACCGTGTCAAAACACACCATAAGGACTTCAAGAAAGTGAATCACTCCATCTTTTCAATCAGTAGCGTGAAGTTGGAAGTTGACAACTGAAACTTGCAAACGTCGCACTGCACTCGACTGAAGCATTTTGCTACGGATAGATAATGACCTAGATAGAGTGAAATATCGTGTACAAAACGCATTAAAAAAATAAATGGTATAATAGTTAAATACATCTGTTTAATTTATGCTCCCAAAAAACATTAAAGAATTTGTTTAAAGAGTGTTAGAGGTAAATAACACACTTTTAACGTTTAAAATGCTCGTTCTAGATAAAACTGAACTTAAACGGCATTACGAAGTCCTGAATGGTTCGCTGAGCTATCTGAAATTGTTGTTGTAAAATTTACCAATCTTGCGCCAAGAAAAAGAGTTAGGGCTTTGATACCAGCTTACTCACTTAGACCAATGACGGTACTCTGATCTCACACAAGGACGAGGTTAGCAATTCTCGAAGCTTTTGGGCAATTTAACGATGCTCTTTCTATAGATGTCACTGTTCTCAAATGATCCTAAATCACTCTGTCGTTGTAACCCTATTTTGTCGAGACGGAATGACCAAAACTTGTATCTCGGAACTCGACGTTTCCTTACAGGTGGTGTTCAGAATATGTTTGCGGGATAAGCTAATTTAGAATGCTGATTTGTGAATTTAAATTGGAGGTTAACACATGGTTTATAGTTGGAGCCGTGTGGACGGGAGTTGAACAGAGGCATCTCCCTTATCACTTTACATTGAAACGATAAAATTTTCAAGAATGTCATTTGGTTCGAACAGAAAACTTATATACGCTTAGAAAAATTATGTACGAATGAAACATTCTACATGGCGATTGTAAATATTTTGGTTGAGGTACAACGATTATTTTCCTAAAATAGATTAGATTATTAGTCAGTTTAAGCCTCCCTATCCTCAACAAATGAGATCCAAAGAGAGGAAGGAAGAAGGCACCATTTAGTTTGGAGTTAAGGGAACGTGGAATCTATGCAGAAAGGGCACAGAAACAGTAAGACGAGAAAGAAGTTCATGAAACAAGATCAAAGTTGAAGAAGAAAGTAGAAGGTGTTGAAAAAACAGGACTGCAGTGAACCGAAAAAAAGTTGGTCCATAACAAAACAAAAAGCTATGTTATTTTAACACAAAGAAAGCCTACCTAACCTATAGCTCGGGCCCTCACATTGCCCCCCTGGGAGCGCTAATTCCCATAGATACAATAGTTGTATCTCCCTGAGGGGTTTTCCTAAAATAAAAACTAAAGAATTTTCATAATACAGCTCGAATGCTTCAAGAGATAAATAGTATTTTAAAAAATATGCTGCGCGAAATTTTTGATCGAACATTTTAATGAATAAGCAATGTATGTGTTTGTCTATACGCAACAAACAACAATATTCGTGTCGATCCCCAGCAAATATAATCGTTTCCATGAAACAGATATTTGTGCCGGCAGGCTGCGAATGTTTTAGGCATTGAGTAACGAATGGTTCCGGGTAAATTATTCGGATTAAAGATAAAAACCCGTAAATTAGTTCATTACCAATCGAGTGAACCTTCCGGGCTTGGGCTTCTTGTACGATGATGGGACAAAATTTACTAGAAAATCGTGAAAATCTAAATTACTGCAGCCCAATTACACTGTGAACATAATAGCTCATGTCTGGAAAGGCTATACAGTAATGGAGACTAAATATACGAGACAGTTGTTTGTCAAAAAGAACAGGCGAAATTTTGTAAATACTTGATAACGAAAGTAAAAAGGATCAAGTGAATTTGTCTCAAAATATTCCAGGGAGTAAACACAGTTTGAGAAAAAATTATATCTTAAAGATGTATTGCTAGTTCTTTTGTAACATGGTTTGAATTAACTGTCAACAGCAATTGAATACGAGCTTATCCATCAATGTTCCGATTCCTCCAAAATAAATATAATGCATCAATAGTTGCATTAAGTTTTTGTTCCACTTTATGATCCGTCATAATATGTTTTGACAAAACTTTTTGAATTCTAGAACTCAGTGGAAGATCTCCTCAACATGTTGACGACGTTGGAGGTAATTTAGTAATCGCAGAATTAAATGCAGAGCATGAAGCCGTATCCACAATTCTGAATCAATTAAGTCTAGGAAACGCGCGTCCAAGCAGGCACGTCGTAACAAAACGCCGCCGCCCTCAACGTAACTTACGATGACAAAACCAAACCTTCGGAGCTACGGAGGGGACCATCGTGAGCAGGAAAAGTTGATGTAACGAACGATAACATCGTTGTTTTTGCCCACCCCGAGACGAGGACAAAAAGCGAGAGAGGGAGACGGAACTTCAAGAAGTGGAAGACAGCAGCGAAGATCATAAGAGACAAGCGGGACCCCTGCTAACGGATGGGCACGAGAACAATGGGGGACTGTCGAAGAGACGTCTCTGAAAACCATTGCGCCCCGAGACAAATAACAGCCTAAAACAATCGCCAGCAACACACAAGGTTGTGTTGTTTGTAGGGGCCCAAGGAGATCTTAAAAAATGCCCGTTTAGAGCAGATTCGGGATGTGAAAGTCTACCGTAAAAATTTGCTTATAACATATATACACGCACAAATACACATATATTTACATATCTCCTGTCTGTAATATCCCACAAGTTCATATCTACGTGCATGTAATAGATACCATTCAAATGATATAAAACATCTGGCAACCGCTCACTTATGTCAACTCAAAAAATATTGCGGCAATGAAAATTGAATCTATTGTTCAACGATATCCAGCTGATCCCAAGAAAAAAGGTGTATAAGTTTTTTGTTAAAAACATCTCACGGAATAACAAACAATACCACACAGTCGTTGCTCGTTTGGTCAGTCTCTACGTTCGGTTCATAAGGATGTTCAATGGCCGTATCTGTGATACGAGCTTTACCAGTGCACATGTACAAGATTACTTCAATGCCAGGTACTATTAGGATGGATATATTTATTGGTCATCCACATCTGGACGATCTATTTTAAGGAAAATATCGAATCCTGTTTCTTTTGCCGAGCCGTGTACACTAGGGTAGAAATAAAACGCTTTCCGAGTGGATAATTTCAAACAGGTAATCAAATGAAAGTTGGTTTTTCAATTTGTTGGGTGCTTCAGAAAAAAGCGTACGCTAGCTTTCAAATTGAAACTTGAAGAACGGTGCCTTTAATTTGATAGTTTAAGCTTTCTTCATCACAACTAAAGTGTTCTCAGAAGAGATGGAAGGAAAGCAAGCTTTAGTTTGGAATTTTGGAAATGGGAAATCTATTCATAAGGTGTCTCCACACTATGCACATGTGAACAGAGCGATTGAGAGAAGCTTATTAAAAATACATTTATTTGAGAAAAAAGTAATTGGTGCCGGAAAAACCGCAGTAATGAACTGAAAAAGGTGGAAGTAACAGAACAAAACCTATTCTATTTTAAGTTACCCTCCTACTCAAGGACCTCACATCTTCCCCCTGGGAATACTGAAGAACGAAATCTTAGGTGAGAGGATTGTCGGTGTTAATTATGAGTGTTTAGGTAATACTTCCTATTTTGACTACGGTTGAATGACTGGAATTAATGTTCGTACATTACTTTGTGTGCATAATTAATTTACGTACGTACATAATTAATTTTCGCCTACTGGAAACCAAAATTTAAATCTGGAAGGTGAACAGATGAATGAGTACCAAATTCAATGTCGTGTTTAACAATTACACATAGCTCGATTTCTTATTGCTACAGAAGCACAACTGAATAAAATGAAACATTCAATATTTACCTACTTTAAAGTGATATCCGAATTAACCTACCCTAAACTAACATCCTTGTTAACCCACCATAAACTTACATCCCTATTAGCCAACAATAAACTAATTTCCCCACCAACAAATTCAATAGTCATCACGCTATTAACCAACCTTAAAATATTGTCCATGTTAATCATCACTGAACTTAAATCTTTAATAACCGACTACAAACTAATATCCCTATTTACCGACCCCAAACTAATGTCACTATTAACCAACCGTAAAGTAATATTCTTACTAACCAACCTTAAAAAAATATCCCTATAACCACCAATGAAGTATTATCACTGTTAAACAACCTTAAAATAATACCCTTATTAACCTGCTCTAAACTAATATCTCTATTATTTGGTACCCAACTCATATCCATGATAAAACTGTAATGAGCTTGCCGCAAACCTTCTGCCCAGGCGAAAACCTCAATGGAACCTACAAACCTTCCTCTCCAATTTCGAGCCTACACTCACGAGAAGAACTTCACTTGACTCCTCTAGTCACGAGACAGAAAGGCCTTATGTATGTTATCACCACCTCACCACTTCAGCTGTTCGCACCTCAGTGACACACTCATGGTCCTCAGAAGACACGTAATTAATCGATTAGGTCAACGGATCATGTGCAAGAACAGGGGAGACGCGCTGCTCATGCTAAGGAAATTATTTAGTACCTGTGTTGTCTATTGAAACAGGCACACACGTAGTGACAAATTGCTGAAACTAGCACACAGGAAATGACTGTTGCAACTTGCACATTGGTAATGACTTAATTAATGAGATGATGGACGGTGATAATGGGGTGTTGTTATACTGGTGTTAGTGATTAGTGTTTTTTAAGGAAGATGATGAATTACCAATGGTTTTAATTATCTACATTATTTTGATGCATTTCTTTACCGAACGTTATGGCTCGCAATTTTTGAGCGATCTTCAGACATATCTATTTTCAAATATCATATCTATAGCGACCCACTCACGAAAATAGTTTACCTCAATTTTGAATCTAACTTTACTGAAGTATATTCCGCAGAATATCAGATCCAGATCATGTAAGAATGACCAACCCACAACTATGCTGCAATTTGACAAACTATAACTAAACGATACACTGAAGGCGTGTTAATAATGGTACAGCTGCCCTGGTTTAGAGAGTATTAATTGACTGATTATAAATTAATTTTAGCCTCCCTTTACGAAAACAAAGATATTAAAAAAAGAGGAAGGATGAAGACGCCATTTAGCATGGAGTTAAGGGAACGCGGAACCTACGCACAAGGTGTATAAAAACAGTGAGCCAAGAAAGAAGTTCATGAAACAAGATAAAAGTTGAAGAAGAAAGTATTAGGTACTCATCAACAGGACAGCAATGAATCGAAAAAAGATGGCCCTTAACAAAACAAAAAACTTGTTCTATTTCAACAAAAAGAAGGTCTACCCAACCTTTAGCTCAGGACATCACATAATCCCCCCGGTAGTGCTAATTCCCATAGATACAAAAGTTTTATCCTGCTGATGGGAACGGAAAACGAAGAAAAAAAGACGAAAATGACGGGAACAAGAAATACATCACAAGACATGAGGGAGGGAAGAAATACTAATGTTGAATTGTACTTAAATAATAAAGCAACACAATGGTTTGAGAAACCTAAATTAAACTGGTGGCGAGAAATGCAAGAAACTCGTGTGTCGAAAAACAAAAAGTTAACACGAGAGGACAAAAATTTCTCACATTCCACTAATTTAGAAATCCATATTTTCGGCGCACACATTTTCAGATCATTGAACATATTTTTGAAAACATAACTTCATTTCGTTCCGCTCCAACGCATCTTAATTGCGGCTAGTTAAGAAAGAAGAGCGTGTCCCAAAGCTCGTGTGACTATTTATTTTTTTTTTTGTAAAATTAGTTCCACGCCAGGAACATTTGTTAATGGCTCATCGAGTCACTTTTTCTACCAGAAAGTCAAATGCTGACACGTGTAACTCACAATGTAGAAATGGAAGTGCGAGTTGAGGAGAGAAAGTTCGATTTGATGAGAGGAAAGGCGAGTTAGTTGAAGAGGGCATGGGTAAGTTAATTGAAAAAAGCGCATGGGTGAGGTAATTGAGGAGAGGGAGGGTGAATTAATTGAGAAGAGAAAGGGAGAGTGGATTGGGACGAGAAAGAGCGAATTAATTGATGAGACGAAGACAAGTTAAATGAAGTGAGAATGGGTCAGTTAATCGAGGAGTGCTTGGGCGAATTGATCGAGAAAAGTGCATGGGCGAGTTAATTGAGGAGAGGAAAGGCAACCTGAGAAAATTAGCAATTTCAGAAGAAAAAGGGGAGTGACATGTAAGGCTAAATTTTATCTAAAAAGTAACCTAATTTGATTAGTTCGGCCAACTATACCGGGTGAAGAGATGGTCGTTAAAAATACTAAGGATAAGTCAATTTTCGATGCTTCCTCGGGGCTGACGAAGCAGCCTTCGGCCTTGTAGTCACTCCTACCGACTAAAAAATATCCATATCTTGCGTTTATGTGCTAGGTGCATACCGGGACACAAAAATTCTTAATAAGTTTCAATGGCGTTGACGTGCTCGTGAATTTCACGCGAATGCAGTCAACAGGAGACAAGGAGATGACTATTCCAAAAATACTATCGGGTTAAATAAATGGTTTTTGTCAGCTGAATTATTTCAGCGATCTAACGTATCTCCACGAACTTCGAATGGCCGAGCTTAGCGTCTCTTAAAAATAGTGAGCTCCTCTCGGAAACGCATCGTGCATGAGATCTAAAATTATGGAATAATACATGAATACGCACAGCATTTACTTTCCAAAGAAAGACGTATGTAGGATAGAACGTGTTACCGTGTTCACGCTGCAATGTTGTACGCGAAATTTTGCAGAGTTTCGGAAAAGAGACCTTGAAACGTATGTTCAAGACTCATGAATAAAGTATTGTACATATACTTAGCCCAGTCTTCAGATAGTTGAGGTGTTCAAGTTGTTCGCTCAAATGTAAAAATATTGTAGGCTTAGGGCCAATTTTCCCATTTCCATTGCCCCAGCAGGGAAGAGTTAGATCAGCTGAGGCTTGGTGTTACATGCAGTCTTAACGTGATCATTGTCAATTTAATTCATGGGTAGAAGCCGGGGTAAACTCAATTTGTATTAAATTTCATCACGTCTCCAACACCTAATAGAATCAGAGTTTATCCTTTATCAAATTTGTGAGGAGTTCTCGGGACTCTGACCAACGCTTCTGCTCTCTCGGGACCGGGACCTTGATTTGCAGACCCGAGGAACCGAAAGTTTTTGCTCGGGCGTGGGCAGAAGAAGACGGAGTAGCGGCGCAGGTAGGCCTTGTCGATACCGGGGCTCCTCAGGCGATCAGCAACAGGGACGGAAAAAAATCCCTATAATTTGGGTGCCTTATGAAGGAATATTCGCAGCATGTCGTGACGCCTCGGGCATCTTGGCATTGGATTCTCATGAACTTGGAGTCTTGGAGCCGAGCCTGCGCTGCTTGACCTACAAAAAAATTACCTATTGAGAGAACAGCTTCTCAGAAGTAAATGCTGAAATCAACAACCATGTCACTAAAGCTGGAACAAACAAAGCGGTCATAAACGTGCCACTAGAGCGGTAGAGCAATGGTAGAAACGGTATCATCAGTAAATACAGAAATTAATAAACCTGTCACTAAAGCTGGAACAAACAAAGTGATGACAAAGTTGTCAATAATGCGTTAAAACAAGTGTTCGAGTTTTTATTAATAATGTTTGAATCGACCGCTCAGGCATATTGTATGTTGGAGCTCATATATTTCCAGACCGAATTATGCTTATTTAGGAATAATTTCAGTAGGATATTTGGTCTCCAATGCCATCAGCCAAACAAACAAACAATACAACAATACGACAAACTACATAGATACAATTCAATTATTCATTTATTAAATGAAACGATTGAATAATTTACATCGGTCATCGGTAAGCTTGAGTCGAGGGTATCAGTAAAGCCGTATTTTCAAGCCATCAGTTATTTGTGCAAAGGTAAGATTCAAATTCGACTTTCTGACTCGTAAAATTCAGCAAAAACGACCATTTGTAATCGCAGAAATCGGAAGAAACAAATGAGAAGCTCAGCAGCGCAACACAAATTTTTCCACAGTGAGCTGAAAAAGCATTGAACTATTTTAAAAATATAAATAACGGCTAAATATAACGGGACAAGCAGCATTTTTGAATACTTTATAAGTGCATGCGACGTAAGAAATTGCCAGACGTATTGAATTCTCTCCGTGATGCACATTATACAGCAATAAGCTCAATAAATCAAAAGTTTCAACTAAATATCATGCATTTTCTATGGTGCTTATAAAATTACAACTGGAAAATGCATCACCACAATTTCCAGGCTAGACTTGAATATTACAGCACGATTTCACCGAAAATTAAATCGTCATGAAGCAAAAAAAAATTCTCACGTAATTGTACAATATTTACACGTCACAAATCATCTTCATAGAATTAAAAGGGATATTTTATGGAAATCTAATTTGTAAAATGAAAAGAAGAACCAATGTAAATAGGAACATTTTTTAATTGTAAACGTTTCGGAATCTCTGATACCATCATCAGTGCTGTAAAAAACCATCTTTATGAAAAAAACATAAAAATAAAACACCCGCATAACTTTCGCATGGACGCCTGCGTATGAGAGGCCTCTGCCCTGTCAATAACAGTAATGCGCAATAAATATCTATTGTAAAGTAAGCGCTCAATTGCATCCGCTGGATAATATTGACAGCAAAACAAACGCTCGGTGAGCGGGCAGCAAAATTTAAACGATATATGGCGGGCAATAAAAACACCTCGCATGATTCTTTCGATTTTTCAGCAGAAAGCAGGGAAGAAGCCTCGGGTCTGAAATTGTGTGGCAGCTCAGCACCATATTTCTATTGCTTATCGATAGATTTCACGAGCGTGCCCATAACTTACGACTCTGAGCGGCAGTACGTGCACGAGCGAAGCAATTGCGGAGGAGCGTCACAAACAGAACCATAAGCAAGGCGGCTCGCCAGCGATGTAAAGGCATTGATGTAACCCACGCAATACGTGGGTTTCCCACCAAATGTTCCTGTTGATCATTAGGGAAAACAATCGTAAAATTTCATTGGGAAGTTTTTGTTTCTCTTTCACTTAATTTTTACTTTCGTGGTCCAACTATATTTTTTTCAGAGTGACGTATTGTGTGTCAAAAGCTTTCATCAGATTAAATTATTTCAAACATTTGAGCAGTTCTACTGGCATTCAGGTGATGTCGTCCTTCAGTGAAATTAAATCTTCCTCCTGGGGAGGGAAGTTTTGATTTAGAAAACGTCATGAGAAACTGTCAGAAAAAGCATTTGCCGAAGGGCTCCTTAGGGAAATAAAAGCAACAGGTCTCAACAAACCTACCAAATGAGGTGTATTTTCTCCTAACTGCAAATGGTAACTCTAAGGTAATTTATTCTTCAAAATTCCGCTTAACATTTCTTAAAGTAACCCACGCCGAAGGAAATACTTCAAACAACACAAACATCCAAATATTCGCAGTTGTTCGGTCGAACACGTTTCTGCGGAGCGAAGCCTTGAACTTGGCGGCATCTGCTAGAAGTGTCATAGCGGGGCATTAAAAGTAATAGTATTTTCGTCTCGAAGCGACGTCCAAGCGCTCTAACAAACACCGTATCTTCACCAACAAACACTCGCCCGTCCGACGACGCAGATGGTGTTGACGCCGAGCTCAGCCGTAAGGAGTTTAGACGCAGGCAAAGCCAAAGAAAAGAAGAAAAAAACGAAGGCAAAGCGAAAATTTTCGTTCTAATCTGACAGCAAAGCTGCGGGCAATTAGCACTTCCTGGAAATGGGCACGAAATGGAGTTACTCTCTTCAGAACACGGATATTCTAAGCAACTCTTTGTTAGTTAGCATTTGGACACTTTCCAGCTGATTAGTTGGGCCTTCGCTCTGAATAAACAAAGTAAAGCACCATGGGAGAGTCATCGTGTGTTCTTAGATTGGCGATGTTTCAGCTTCTTCAAACGACTAAAATGTTCCTAAGCATTTTCAAACAATAAATGAGCATTAAAATTAAAATAGACAAAAATCTTTGTTGTTAAGGTTATAGATGAACGACAAATGAAAGGAAAATAGTGCACGAGGGGAGAAACGTGCACAATTGGAAAAAAATGCGCGTACAAACTGCAGAAAAATTTTCGAAAGCAATACTTGGCATCAACATGCGCGCTTGAGGTTTCGGTGTCATAAAGCAGGCGGATTCGAAAAGCGCTAATCCAAGCCAATTATTATTATATAAGGAAGTTTTAGCCTCCCTTTACCACGACAAAAATGTTCAAAGAGAGGAAGGATGAAGGCACCATTTAGTATGGAGTTGAGGAAACGTGGAACCTATGCACAAGGTGCATAGAAACATTTAGCTACGAAAAAAGTTCAGGAAACCAAGTAAAGTTGAAAAATAAAATATAGTAGGTACTGAAAAACTAGACAGTAAAGAACCGAAGAAAGACGGTCCGTAACAAAACAAAAACCTATTTTATTTCAACAAAAAGAGACCCTACTTTACCTTTAGCTCGGGCCCTCACGTAATCCCCCTGGGAGCGATGATAATCCAAGCAAAACTGGTTCTAGGTACGAAGGTTTAGTAGGTTAGAGTACAATATTTGAGAGGCTCATACGAATAGTACAGAGCTCGAGTCGTTCGCAGAAACATTTTAAAAATCCTTACCGATAGTACGGAGCACGAGCAACAATATTGCTATAAGGAACCTTAGAGAATAGCAGGGGGGGG
>JACJUY010006252.1:39480-52663 GCA_014220935.1 Platorchestia sp. MABIK | reverse complement strand
TAAGTGTGCAAGATAAGGGTTGTCTTGCACGGGACTCTGGTAAGGAGCAAGGCTGGATTTGCGACACCTTATATCATTGTAAAGTGTATCATCGTAATACTTACTTATTGCTGAGAACTTCACTTGAAGAAATGAATTCACTTATTCATTTTTCAATGGGCACCTCAAGACTCCTTTTTAAACTTGCGAAATGAATTTTCACCACTCATGTTTGTGTGCTTCTTGATTAAACTAAAACTCACTCTTTGAAAATGATACCATTGATCACTATACATTGCATGAGCTTTTATGAAAGTTTAATCTTCTCACAGTTCTTAAATCAAGAAGCAGGAAGGGGGTGAAATGCAAGCTAATGGAGTATGGGATGCTTTTACCTACCTTCTCTTTTTTTACAGCACCGGAGAAGCCATTTATCCGATTAAATGTAATCCGTATAAGCCGAGAATTAAACCAAAGGCCCCCTCATTCAAAATAGAACGATCATTTGTGGCGTCAAAAAGACACTTTCTGGTTTTAATTTACGAAATGTTGCAGCGATAACTGTTTTCCGTCTACACTCATTTCATGCCATATTTTGACTAATATCGATACCTTCCATGCCAGTAATTTCTGCCAAGATTTGACAATTTAATGAGAAATTTTACTGATTTCCAGGCACTAAACAATGAAAGTGAGCTAAAGTAAAAATTTGATTTAAACATCTTCACGAATTATAAATCTAAATTAGAGTTGAGAGTTGGAAATGAAAACTTTAGGAGGATTGCGCACCGATTTTAAGCAGCAGCTTCAAGCAGAAATAGCCTGTGATTACGACAGTTTAGCTATAGCTATGTAGAGTTGCCATTCTCAGCCTTTCCTCCATCATTGACCCCCTCGGCTTTGTGTATTTCTCCATTTACCCCCTACTCCCAAACAAAACATTCACACACTTTCTTTGCTTTCTCTCTCATTTTACAAAATTTAACTGAATTATTTTTAAATTTCCAGGTACTTCAATTATTTACCCCCGACTATATAACTTTTTATCCCCTAAGGGTAAATTTCCCCTGGTTGAGAACCTCTGATCTAGAGAATCGTGCAAGAAAATGCTAAACACCGACTATTTCTCTTTTTTGCTCCTAGTGCAAATACAAATTTCTCTTATTTATGCGCGCCCCACATGGAAAATAAAATTGGGAAATTATTCATTCAACAAAATTGCATTTTTGATTGTAGTCTTATAATAGAAAACTTTAAACTTCTTGCCATATATATTTCAAAATTCATTGTAATATAAATTTATTTAAATGAGGCAACAGGGGTTCTTGTTTAATATAACTCTTTAATTACACGATCTAAAAGTTATAGAAAATATAATCTATTAACAGCGAATAACTAAGCAATGAACGCTCGAGCGTTCAAAGCCCATGCATTAAGTAAAATAGAACTACACTGCTTTAACAAAAGCACAATTTCAAACATATAAATGAATTATCGCTAAACACTTGTGCATAAGATTGATATTGTGTTGGTCAAATTTTATTTTAATAAAGAGTAAATCATCTCCCTTAAACCCAACATATTGCCTCCCAGTAGGAAACCTTCTCTCACAAGGAATACAATTCAAGGCGCAAGCCATGCTGTAGTATGTCCATTTGAGGAATTATCTGTGCAATACTATGATGGTAAACTATTGTATAAGGTAATACCGCTCCAAAGCACAATCTCAGAAGTCCTGGCGCTTATACTCATTAGAAGCACTACACATGCCGAGGACTGTTACGTTTTTAAGGGATAGTAATCGAAGGTTGAAGACTTATTGTTTAAATATTCGTTCAATTATAAAGCTTATTCCTCATGAATGTACGATTTCAAATTACGTTTGAAGGTCATTTAAGAGACTGTTGTAGATGAAACCTGCATTACCACTTTTATTACATCGTGCGCCGTACACGGTCAACGGTTTGAACTCGTACTGTAATTTTTTTTAACGCTAAGATTTGCTCCAGTGATGTGAAATGCGAGCTCTGCGCCCAATGTTGAAAACTACAAGCAACGGTTGTGATTACGTCAAAAGAATCCCATTATTATAGCACATTGGGAACAGTGCCTTCACACGCACAGTTGGTGCACCATTTTGGATACGAAAGTTAGAACCATGTAATTGAACGCACAGCATTAATTTGCAATTCAGATTTGAGGTTGAAGTTTTATAGCATGGATGCTTCGTTTTCAATGAGTCACGGCCAAAAATACGCATGGTAAGCAATACAGATAAAAGATACTCAAATAGTGCTCGGCGTGGCACAGTGGTTAAGGGCATCGCCCTTGCATGTACGAGTCGAGGGTTCGTATCCCGGCCCTGGCGCGGCGATTTTCCCCGTTGGGTATAAGGGAAAGCTCAAACACAATACCCCTCTCAACCCAGGTGTCGGAAATGGGAACCGGCTTTACGGGGGAACCGTCATGGTGTCCTATATATAATGTTAGTTATAAGGCATTTGAAAAATCAATGCTCAAGATCATATGTATCAGGCTTGATTGGAAATAAAGCATCCTAAGATGCCGATGTTTGTTTGTTTTGTTTTTGTACTAAATAAATCTGACTTGAATTAACACGAATAGATTGGAAGAATATCTTTGAGCACTAGAACACAACCACGGACAGCGATTGCATAGGTATGGGCCTGATCACACTTGTTAGCGGGACATCGCATCAGCAAAATTAGTTGAGCGAGTTGCGTGTGTTGTGCGTTGTGTAGTAGAGTTTTGCCTAGTCACTGAGTTTAGATAGATCACGTTGGTTATGATCAAGAAACTAACGCCTAGGTCCAACCCTAAATACTTACTCCGAAATCCGGTAACTGGAGTTAATGGACTTTGAGAAGTTTAATTTCCAAAGCTATTGTTCTACTTTGAATGAATGCTAGAGAATATGGTTATTTAAATTTATGCTATGAAAAACATTAATGAAGGAAACTAAAGAACTGAGCTTTGGCTTGAGCTGTGGAGGAAATTACAAATGCCACAGTGCACAATGATCGACTGACCCCGTACTGAATGTAACAAGTTAAAAGAAACCTAAAGGGAATGTTACATAATGCGCAATGTGGACAAAACTTAGGAAAATTTTCCAATATTAATCAGATTAGGTTAGAGAAGCTAGTTTAAGCCTCCCTAAGAGCAACAAAGGTGTTCCAAAGAAGGGGAGGATGAAGGCACTATTCAATTTGGAGTTGAAGGAAGGCAGAATCTATGTACAAAGAGAGTTCCTACACAATTTCCCCTGCGCACAGAAGCAGTAGGTTAAGAAGGTCATGAAACAAGGTAAAAGTTGAAGAAAAAATTAAAGGTGTTGAAAACCGGACAGCAGTAAGCCGAAAAAAGGTCATTATCGAAACAAAAAAAACACACATTTTATTTTAACAAAAAGAAGGCTTACTTAACTCTTAGTTAAGTACCTCAAATTTTCCCCCTGGAAATGCTAATTCTCAAAGACACAATAGTTGTATCGCTCTGAAGGGTTTCATTATGAATGAAAATCAAATAGTGAAATCACTTACTCATTCTCGCAATGATTTTTGAGCGTGAAAAAAATGTCTGATATGCTGTATTCTTTCAAGCAAATTACTGAAATTATACCTATCCCACTTAGTGAAAAGGCTAACGAAAAATGATGATGGTCGAACTATCCCACGCAGACAAAATCAGAGACTGACAAGTTGCTGAACACGCTGCAATCTAATGCTTGACAAACAAAAACTTGACCATTCACAATGCGTCCATTTGCAAAACATGACACCATAGAGACAATTGCTCTCGGAATAGACGCCTTCAAACTTTTCACCACGAAGATTGTCATGACAGTCTAAACAAGAGTCTGACGGGACTCTATAAGGTCAATGCGGAAATTAGCCACAGAAATGGGCAAGCAAAAGAAACAACGAAAAGCATCATAAATAAGGACCAACTCGTCCTCATTCAAGATGCACGAGTTTTAACAACTCACACACTTCTAGAAGGAAAAACGCCTCGGCGCAAAATTCTTTAGCAAATTCAAGGAACGTTCCTTGTAGGGGACATAGTGTTTTAAAAAAGAAACATTTCGCGGTTGAAACGGAAATCAACTGCTAGAATACTTTTAATGTTCCTTTCAAACATCCAAGACTACCAACCAACAGTTTTCAGACGCCAAACCACTGCCTCTCTCTTTGTAGGCGCTTCTATTTCCACAACATGGAAATTTCATTTCATTTTTGTTTAATGAGGTAAGGAAGTGAACATAACTTAAACGATTTTTTATTCCCGAACTTGAGGGAGCAAAAATTAAGGTGTGTCAGACACAAGTCTTTAATCTTACTAGACAGCGCTGCTTCCCCCACGTCAACAGAACACGAGGGTGATGTCGGCTTTTTCAGAGGTTTTTGAGCGAAAAAATGTGACTTCTCGTCACCTGATCTGCACGGAATGTCCTTTTCTTTTTGGTCAGTCTATTCTGAAGTAGCAAACTTGTACTTTCCCTCCAATCAAGCAACTAGAGCTCTGAAGTGCAACCTCAAAAAAGCATGAGAGGAAATTCTTCAACATATGTGTAATGTGGTAGAGAGAATTCGAGGCAGACTCGTGCTTGTCATCCGGCATAGAGAATGGACATATATACTCACTGACTATGCTAGGTAGTAGTTTGATTTTGTTACAGTTATTTTCCTCGAAAAAATATCTGTTTTTAATATTTCATGACTGAAAGGACTTTTTCCGTACACGGTACATACCTAGATATATAGCATGACATCTACCATGACACAAGACAGATTTAAGGAAGAAATACTTTACGTTTAAATTTCAGGATTTTCGGTAGATCAAAAACGTCCGCACTAAAGCTCTGTAACATTCGTTTGTGACTAATTTTTTATTTTTTGTTATTTCTGTTGTGTCGTTTCTTTCGGCACTACAAGAGGTATGGTAGCAGAAGTTGCCACTTCAGTTCCCTTAGCCGAATACTAAGGAGCAGGATAAGTAAACGCACAGCCACGTTCCTAATCTTGTACTGATTCCATCGGTGACAGACTTTCCTTAAAACTAGCAGTGCTCGGAAGTCAAACAAAGACCTTCCGGTGCTTGTAGCGGCAAAGCGAAACAAGGACTTTCGTCGGCAAGGTCCGGTGAATGCGGTCGGGGCATTTCCGACCCATCCAAACCCAAGTGCGATAAGGACATCCTGCGGCGCTCTCAATGCGAGGCCTGTTTCGAGATACTACAATTTCAAAAGAATTTAATGAGAAAAGCTGTAATGCGATTTATGTATTCTTGATTAGAGATTCTCGACTAAGTCAACTTAGTCAGTCTTTTTCTGTGTATTGGTGGTTCAGTCGGAATCGGAGGGTGGAACCACTGGAGTTAAATTGCGCATTCCAATATGTTTCCCATGAGCAACATTTTTACTTCTTCGCGTCTCGGATGATCCATTGCCAACTACAGAGAGAAACACGGGAACAAGAAAAATTCCATGAAGAGTGCCAAAGAATATGACCATGAAGACAGTCTTGAAAAATGTCACAAAGATATAAGATGGAACTAACATTAAAATTAATACCCCTAGTAAAGTTGACAAAGCCCCTTGCATGATGGGCAGCCCAAGGAAATATAAACTGTCTCTCATGCGCTCCTCAGGAGTGTCTGCTTGCGAAGCAAGGAACGCGTAACAAATGTGGGCAGTGAAGTCAACGCTGAACCCGATACACATGATCAGCTGGATCATGGACATAACATCAAAGTTCACGCCCCAGAGTCCCATGTATCCAATAACGCCTGTCTCGATGGATGCCACGGAGAGGCCAACCCAAAGGGAGCACATTGGGTTCGGAATGAAGATGAAGGCGATCACCACCATGATGACAGCGGCGCACGATGCCGCTAACAGGCTCGTTGATTTGATAAGAGTTAGCTGAAAAGAGGACATCCTGTTAAAATGTTGTTTGAAAAGTTATGAAACAGTGCTGTCAACGAAATGTAATTAGCCGATTGATACATGTTCAATAGCCCCTAAAGTCATAAATATAATAATTATTGTTCGAATGAATGTTTAAACGTTTTTTTATGGTGTAAGTTGCAAAAGATAAAGAAGACGAATATCTAACATTCAATGCGGATTTTTCAATCTTAGGGACAAAATTAGTTCACGATGTACGTATACAAATTCAGAATGTAGTCAGGAAGACGATCTCCGTGGAACTTGCAAAAGTGCATCCTGAATAGCTGCAAACAAAGCACTTGTTGATGCTTCGCAGTGTTTTATCATGGAATGAATTATTTAAATTGTACGTTCTGGAAAGCGTTCCACGAGCCGTGCAACAGTATAAAGGTTAGTTTCTGGGCCACCAGTATTTCTGAACATCTTTCTCTCAAGTAAAGATGGGTATTTTAGAACTTAGATACCGCAAAAAACTTATTTTAACGAAGTAAATTCCAACCGTAAAATTGCTTAGTTGTTATTTCTTGGTTTTGAAAATTTCAGAAAAAGTATCAAATGCCAATTATTTGATACATTATTTATTCACAGGTTTCATACAGAAGCTTGTTTACGGAGCTCTTCCACGGACGTTGAAATTTATTTAGCAATAGACTATCAACGCTGGCAAGAATGACGATCAAAGGGTTGTAATACTTGAACAATTAGCGACGATATTATTTATACTCTGACTTACATTGAATAATTTTACTTCTTTGTTAGAATTTATCATCGTAAAACGCAAAGGTTCTTACATGTTCATATATGGATAATGGAAATAATGCATGAGACGATTTGACATAAATATTCGTACCATACGGAAAATTAAACTGTCTCTTAATGTTAATAGTACGAGAAATATGTTCTTTATGATACAAAAAACGTTCATCTTTAGAATATTCATCAATCATTATCCACAGAGTTCAATGAGATTTGATCCAATTTGAGCTGACAATTTTCTTCCATTTATCATTTGCTATGCGTCCCAATTTTTGTGAGTCTTCCCTATGTTTTATGCGAGCTTCAATTCGTGCAATTTATAGATTTTTTAATGAATTTAAAGTAGATGTCAAAATTGTAACGTAGAGTGTTCAGTAATTGCTCACAACGGTCGTGACTAACGACCATATTTACCATTATCCCGGCAAGATCGTGCCATCAACGCGGGAGTTGCCTGCTGGCCGAATCACACCTGTCCTAAGATATGAGTGTTCCCCTCTTTCGTTTCTATGTCTAATTCGTCCCGTCTTCCAACCCCTCTAGGAATATAGAACGCGTAATTTAATATTGTAGTCGATGTAACTCTCACATAGTGAAATGTAGGATGAATGTCTTTCATTACCCTAAGTTGCCCGAAAAGTTGATAGAAAAGGGATGGAGAGAGACAGAAAAGATGACTACTTGAATCAATGATATAAATGCATGTGTTAAACTATATTATTAGGCCGCGCTTACCGAAGATAATAATTGATTTTGATGACCGAAATGAATCATTGTATCCTTGAATGATTGATCTGTATACAATATTAACATTAATTTCTCAAAACATTTGGCTGGTGGCAGCTACCGTTTCGGTTGATAATTCGACACAAGAGATCTTGTCTTGATGACTCAATGATTGGAAAGATTCCCCAGAAAACAGAAATAAATGCGATGTCACACGCCGATGATTGCTACGAAAGAAAAGATGGTCGCATATTATCGAGATAAATACCGAGACAGCACCAATCATAACACTTGATGAAAAAAATCTATCCTCCACGGAACCGCTTCCATGTTTAACTCTAGGTGCTGTCTTATACCCATTTTCCACAAAGTACGTGTCGCTACTCACATGATCAAAGTAGACTAGATGAAAATAGAAGATCGTGACATTCAAGGCTGACTCATCAGCATACTGTCGAAGATCTTCCATAAGGCGCTTATCGTTTATGCCATCCAAGACGTTCACTGCTTGCACGAGGCAGCGAGAGGCGACGATGCGGCTATTGTCGTTGTTGAATTTCACGTCCAGTCGGAAGTTGTTGCTCTCCCCGGCAAGGAAGTACTGGAGTTAAGAAAGGTAATAGCTTAAGTTAAACGAGGATGCAATCGTCAAAACTGGGAAAAATTATTTAAAACAGACATGCATGTGAATGAGGACAAAGGAAAACGTCAACTTGGATTGCAGCTTTGCAGCCCACGCAATGAAAAATGAATGTTGGAGTCTACAGCCCTGTACAAATGCTGTTCATGAATAATGGCCCAGCTGTTTTTTTCGAAACAGGTTGAACACTGCTCAGTAATTCTTCCAAAATTCTAAAATTGTCAACTCTACGATAAGAAATCATCTCGCCTGCAATTGAATTTCGATGATGCTGAAGCTTTTAAAACGTAGGAGCTATGGAATGAAATGCAAACTCATTAAGAAAGAGGATTTCCCCAGCGCCCTCTCTCATCTGCCTTTCTATTTTCTACCTCACCGCTGGTGCCGCCTACTGAGCAGCACGTGCAAGGAATCGAACGTGAAACCATCTCGTCCACACTAAATGTCCTGACTTTTGTCATGAAGATTAGTTTTTACCAACCGGACGCGTGATAAATTTTATGCAATTTGTTAAATTTAAACAAACGAATTTGGCGAGTTTGAATGTCCTCAACTGAAAGATCCGCTATGCAAGAAGAAATTGTTTTTACCACAAAGTTTTCAACATCGAAGTATAAAAAATCGGAAATCTTCGTAAAGAATCTCGCATCAATCTCGTTTGATCTCGGCCCTAAACTGTCTCAAGGATACAGTTTAGGGCCATTTCAAATTGAAGTTTGGGTTTTTGTGCCCACTTCGTGCAATCTTCCTCAACTGTTGTGTTCTAAGAACAAACAGAAAAAATCCGCGTACTCAAGATACGCCTGTGAGATGCATCACTGTCTTAACCTAGAACTTAAAAACCATTTACTGGCGGGCTTGCAGCGTTTAATATTAAAGAGCGATCTTGACAACAATGTTTCAAAGTTTAACAATTTTCACCGAGTCAAAATTCGAGTTTCTCCTGCGCTTGCACTTATTCCTTTAAATATACATTACTAGCAGGACCAGTGGAAATTCCACGGAAACGTCATCGTTAAAGCTAGGTGGACCCGTGAAAAAATTCCATCAACATTACCTAACCTATGCTATCCTAACCGAACCTATCCTGATAAAATGCCAAACATGTCAATGTAGGTAAATGTTACACTGAGGAATTCGGTATCCATGATACCGCAAACTCGGACGAAAGCGTAACGGACGGACTAAGTAACTAACTAAGAAAGGGACAAGCGGAATATTAGATAGATTTTATGTTAAGAGGTTCCAAAAAAAGTATAGAGAAGTCTCTTTGAATGCTTTTAACTCGATAATGAGATGCCTATGATGTTTACAAAAATTATTATTTAGAATGACAAACGAACTGGTCCGTTTGAGTTGGTTCGTAATTTTTCGGTTATCATACCCCATTACGTAGTCAAAACGCAACAACAGTGCTATGCCATTCTGCTAGTGTATTCGATGCCACTATTCATGAGTCATAATAAGATTCATATTTCAAATACAAATCACATTCAAATACCAGTCATATTTCAAATGCAGGGCTTCTAGCGGACAAGTCCAATAATACACCCATGCAAAAATTTCAACCACCACTGCATTCGATTACACCATATCTACGCACCTCTTGTAAATTGGAGATGAAGGTTTTTTCGTCGGAGTTATTTAGTCCCTGGTACCTGCCGTTTTTGTCCATGAACTCTGACCACTTGCGTAGCCAACACTCCGTGTAGAAGGGGTCTCCGATGTTGGTGTGGTTTTCGATTTTTTCCATAAAATCCAAAATATTTTTTTCCGTAGCAGGGTCGCTGTAAGTGATGTCGCCCGTGAATACTACCTGCATAAATTAATGAATGAATTATAAAAATTTACAAGGAATGGATGCTTCGATGAACAGCTCGCTGAAGTTATGATAAAGTAAAAACAAGAGCGGGTCCAAGAAAATGTTACCTCATTTCTTGATGCACATAGACTCGTAAGCAACTAACAACAAGTAACGCACAGTCGTTCTTTTGCGTGGAAATGTTTTTTTATCTTTATGTGTGAAGAAATTTTCAGTGAACTTATTTTCTCTGATGTAATATGAGTAAACTTCACACATATTTTCGAATTATCGCGCATAAACACTAAGAATTAAGTATCCACATTAACACAAATTCGAATATTATTATGTAGCATCGTAACCTTTTCTGCCGAAGGCCGACGCTATTGCAGTACAAATTTTCCTCGTACATGTTACCTCTGTGGGATAAAAGCAGACGTTTTTGCTCAGAAAAACTGCCTATTATTATAATATTCTTTTCATCAGTATTAAGGAATATTGTAGGAATTATCAACAAGGTTTTCATTCATGTTTTCTAATTTTTCTCACCATCGGTCGGTAGGCGAAATTCCCGAGGTACTTCTTTTCGAATGCGTCAAAAGATCTTGTGAAGGAGTCGTACCGAACTATCTTGTTTATTTCCATGCCAACGCCAATGACGGTCCACCCGTAAACTGCGATGCTGATGTACACCACAAAAAGCACCCCTGTGAGCACTTGAGAAAACGACAAGAAACACCATTAATTTTTCAGTGAACTATAACCAATTCGCAATTTTTAACTGCAGCATCCAAACTTGGAACTGCATCCAAACTTGGAACTGCATCCAAACTTGGAACTGCATCCAAACATTGCAATGGAAAGTTAAAAATATTGTGTATCGAATGCAATCATTTTGCGCCTGGTTTTTTAAATACGTTTGGCTTTCGTGTTTAATGTATGCTTTTATCGATGTGTTTCAAGTGTTCCATCTTTCAGTATCCTATTTCAACAGCTGACATTTGTAAAAGATTGAAATAATTTGGCGGCAAAAAAAAAAAAGGATTTCCTGAGTGTCGTTATTGTGTATCAATTTGTAATTGTGAGTTCTCTGCACAGCGATCACGTAATAGAATCTACAGGTCCTGTCTCAAAAACACAGGAAAACCCACATGAAAAATAGCCATGGAGTTGCAAGTTCATTGATCATCGAACTAGGTGAGTACTCGCAACAAATTTTCATTTTTGCAGGCTCGTTGTGGTGTACTGTTATGTTAATGCGGTGTTGATGTTCTACTCGTGCAAATTGCATAATCATTGATTTGTTGTGTGAAGTTGTGTTTTCCCTCCAATCTGAGATCCTCTTAATTCTTAATGCGATTTAACAAGGGTATAACGCCTCGTGACATTGGTATGGTATATTTAGGTTCATGTGCTGTCTCCTTTGTCCACCTGACATGAGCAATAACATTTGCACTCAATTCAATCTACGTAGACCAATGGTCAGTCATCCGAAAACATTTCCTTAGTCGAAATGTCATTTTCAAAATTTTTAACGAGTACTAACATACTTCCTCATTGACTGAGGAGTTTTACAAGGTATGCAACTTTTGATCTTGTGTAGACATTTATTCTTGGTTTTGTCACTCAATTCTACAAACTTCAAAATAAAAGTTTCCTTCTTTTTGTGCCATCATGGGCTTATTTTCTACGTTTATCAGGATATTTCGACACGTGTTCGAATACTAAATGATCTTCCGTGAAGCCCTCGACCTCACAAGTAAGTGGTTGAGCCACATAAATTAAATTTACAAAAATCGAATCTCCGGTATAGAAATTTGTGCACTTAATAGCTAAATCTTTCTGTGTAAAATTTCTAACTATTGAACGTGAATAATTCGCTTTTAATTGGGATGATTCCAGAGCCTTTATTTTACTCCTTATGCATGATTTATTTCAAACGACCTCCTACTCTGTTGGCTTATTTGTCCCCGCCGTGCAATTTTTCCCTGACTCGCGTAAATTTTTGGTTTTGTTTTACAAACATCTAAAATTTTAGAGCGCTTTTTGTATACGATAGTCTTAAGAAAGGTAAAAATTATAATTTAAAATTTTTTTTTCCGAAATGGCTCAAGATCGTAGTCATTTACCAAACTTGCTTTTGTTTTCACGAGTAATAGATCTGTGCACTTAAAGAATCTAGTTTTATTTTAGCTCTTCAGTTTAACCATTATGCACTACAGTCGGCCAAAGTTTCGGGTGTGTTAGTCTATACAAACTGTTCATTGCGCGCAAAATTTACTTTAAAATACACATACATCCCCGTTATCGGCCAGATGACATTTCGATCATTGGCGATAATTCGACAGCTGGAAGAGGAAGAAGAATTTGAAAAAAAATGAACTCATTACTTGATTCCAATGCACCGCTTGGCAGCATGGCGTCCAAGAAAACCAACCGGTTACTGATCGAATATAACCTGACGCATTACTGTATACAGTATATTACTTGGTAGGCTTGTTTGAAATTCAGGTCATCATTGAAAAAAAAATTTAATTCAGCATTTAAAGTTCTGTACCTAAAATTACTCGCATTGTATAACATTTGAAAACAAAGGCATTTGACTGGGAACATTTCACAATGTAAATGTTCAAGTGTTCAAGTTGTATTCCTTAAATTACGTGTAAATAAATACGTTTGAAAAAAAAGGATCTTTGATCCGAGAAATTTACGACATTTATAGTTGTGTTACTTGAATCATGTACATTTCATAACGTTTGCTGGTGTATGCCATTAACTCTGAGTGTTTCACAAGATTAAGTGGGGTGTACCTTTGACTGCGGGCATGTTGAGGACCGCCGCGACGTAGTCCCTGAAGAAGATCATCAGAGAGTGCGGGCGATTGTCTTCGGGATTGTCGGGGTCGTCCACAGAGATGCCGCCAGCGCAGCACGAGCGGTACACCAGAGGCTTCTCTCCTGCACAAAATAATGCGTGAGTCAATTATAGGATGAACCAGTTGACTTTTGAGAACCCTAGTCTGATGTGATATTGTGGTCAGATAGTCTGATGCTACGAGCTCATATAAGATTTTAAGAGATGCCCATTTAGGATGGAAAGAATATGTTCGTTGTAGCGAAACATTAATCTCATCTTGCTAGGTAAAATAATTTTATTTCGTTTCGCTAGGTAATATATATTTTTTGGTCTGGATGATGTGAACAGAGCGTACTCGAGGGGATATTGGAATGTTTGGTAGATCAAGTGTCTTGACCGTTGAAGGGGAGGAAAATTTGTCGTATAGTGTCAGCTCAGTTTTTGTATCAGGTTT
>JACJUY010006252.1:0-38659 GCA_014220935.1 Platorchestia sp. MABIK | reverse complement strand
CTTGATTCTCGGTGAGCATCACACTATTTTCTTTGAGTACCATGCCGCATTGAATCTTTGTGTCAGGAATGTCATGTGTACTTTTCATTATTGCACTCGTGCCCTCTTGATCATTTCGTTTAATTTTTGTGTTCTTTTAACTCGCGTGTTCTACGGTAAATAAAAATAAATATGTTTTATCTTACAATTTGTGTCGTCATTATCCGTGCTGATAAATCAAGGTAACCTCGTGGTGCAACTATGCGAACACTGCTATTTCTAATTTCCATCTGTTCTGTCATCCATTCTCCTCCTGTGTATTTATATCTTTAATTTCCCTTCCCCTAAGACTATCGAGGTTGAAATCCCTCAATCGGTAACGAGAGGCCGACAGGCCTAGCCTTGTATCGTAACATCGTCATGACGGAGTACTTGGTCCAAGAGTCTGATTACAAGCCGTCCGGTTTCAGAGTTCCTTCCGCCCAGCTAGTATCATTTCCATGCATTTAATTTCTAATAAGTTGTTTCTGAAAGAGTTTAATTTGTTTCTACATCTTGAGACGGTGTCAATATCTTTTCTATCCCATTCCACCATGCAAGTATCTGCCATGCCCGTGAATGCTGCATTCCTCTTCAACCACCTCTCCGCTAGCTTGTTTGATCTCCGCCTGTTTATTTCTACAAGGACGTTAATTCTCTCTGGGAATGATATATTTACACAGACGTGCAAATGACACACGAAGCATCATTTATATAAATGCTTTCGGATGGGTACATATGAAGCATTTGAACAATAAAGAGAGGTTTATTTCGTTCTACTTTGATTTCAAGTAGTTCATTTAAAGGGATATCCAGCCGGAGTTAACGATCTGTGTAGTTCTGAGAGCTTTTCACTGACATGCTGAGTACGAGAAGCGAACGCGTTCAGTTGGAACTCAGCGTAGTAGTGTTCAAATCTCTATCATCATTATTCCATTCAGATTCAACGCCAGAAATTAATCAACTTTTTAAGAAATTGTAAATTTGTTTTATCTATTCCGATATGCCAATTTATTAAAAGCTTTCCTTTGCTAGTGTTTCTTGGAGTTCATCATGTATTTAGGATTATTAATACTTGAATTTTCAAGCCCTGGGTTAGTCTATGTGTTACTTGTTCATCATTATCAATAGGAGTGAAAATAAAATTCATCCGCTTAACGTAACAGAAAAGAAATGGATTACTATTTCATTTAAGAAAAAGTTATTCATTGACTCATTTTGGGGATAAAATCTTACTATTGCCCTTCCAAAACAAACTGAAATTTGAAGGTAGGAATGATTCTCGTACTATGTCATAGGCAGCAATGCTTTACATTAAAAAGATGAGCATGTATTTTAAAAGATGACTTAAGAAATGTCTCGAGAATATAACGAAACATGAAAAATGCTTCGAAACACTAATACCTCCGAAGCAACATAAAGGCAAACGTAATGAGTTACTCTAATCCACCTTATATGTATTATCTTTACCTACTTTACTTAAATAGAATGGGGAGTAAATAAGCATTAAAGTAAACATGAACAAAAACTCTCCCGAATTTACACTCCACACAAGATATATTAAAGAATTACTGACAAAAAATTTGCTTCTTTCAGCATTTTCATTCTATGAGCAGAAATTGCTAATGGATGTTCTATGAGAAAAACCGGAACTTTAAAAGGATGTCAGATAGATTGTGTCTGAAAATAGTACCATTTCGGTGATTTTGACTGCTGTAATTAAAAAAGACTGTGGTTATGAAAATAATTTTTGAAAAGTATGGATGTTAGATGCAGTTCATTGGACGTTTATTGGGGAATTTTTTCACTCACTTGATTGAGAGACGGTGCTGACTTTCTTGAAGGTGAGGCTGTGAAGCTGTCTCTTCTCTGCGTGCCCCGACAACGCTAGAAGACCTCCGAACAGCGTGATGTGCCAGACGTACGTCACGAGCACTGACATGGCTGAAAACGAGACTATGATGGGCCAGACGTTCGTTACGAGCACTGGCATGGCTGAACACGAGACTATTATTTACCAGACGTACGTCACGAGCACTATCGTTGCTAGACACAAGCTCAGATGAAAACGTTAGCTTTAGCCTCCGTAAAGAATGTTCGAGAGAAAGAATGGATGAAGGCACGATTTAGTATGGAGTTAATTAAGCAAACGGGAATCTATGCACAACGTGTGTTTTCACTCACACGAAGAAACAGCAAGTTAGCAAAGAAGTTTTTGACACAAAAACAAATGAAGAAAGTAGTAGGTGCGGAAAAACAGGACAGCAGTGAATTGAAAAAAGTCTATGACAAAAACCAAAATCTGTTCTAATTCAACAGAAGGAAGGCCTACCTAAACTTCAGTTCAGGACCTCACATTTTTCCTCTGGGAAAGCTTTTTACCATACATACAATAGTTCTATCCTTCCTGATGACAACATTTCTTATAGCAACTTATTCAGTTTGTCGACGGTATTTACCAGTGAATATGGAAGATAAACTCGAACAACTCTCTCACAGATGTGAAAAGTTAACTGCTCGATTTGAAAACAATGATATCAGAGCTGATGAATAACGAATTGACATAAATCTTGATATTTTCAACATGAAGTACATTAGATAACTAATTTTCATAATCGAAGAGAGCAATTGTTAATTTCTGAACATCGTTAAAATCTTCAAGTTTATCAAGGAAGGAAGCATTGTATCAATGGAAAATTTCTTGGTGGTAAGACGGCTCAATAGCGGTTATAGAAACGGGGGCTAGTTTACAATTTACGTTGTTGAAGCCCACAAAAATAGGTCAGAATTAGAAATTGGAAGTTCAATCCGTCAAGTAAATTTTAGGCAGTTCATACAGAATTTTGGGAAATTTAGAATAAAGCTACTGAAAAAGGAGTGTAAGCTCTTTCAATTGGTGTAAAATTGGGAATTTTGTAATTGATTCTGTTAATGGTTTTGCCGATTGACTAGATCGCCTAACAAAATTTGGTAGCATCATGCATCACCGTGATTGTGCTTTTATGATATCGTGAGCGTTCAACCAAATCAACACACTTTAATCTGATTTGCAAACAATATATTGTTTATAAGAATTGAAGGACCTCAAAAATGAGAAATTATTCTTTTTGAAGGCTACTGGAAGCAGTTTACAAGACTTAACATGAAATTTTAATTTCAGCCCTAAAACTGACGCAATACTAGATAATCAAATTCTCATTTGTAAGTTTGTATTCTAAATCACAACTATCAGGATGTGATGAAAATTTTAAAAGATAAATGAGAAAGAAGCGTCAACAAGTATTTCTTGATTGTTTCTAAGTTATTCTGTTACAATTATGCGGTTAACATATCGATACAAATGTTCTAAGCGCAAAAATTAAAAATCATAATCCATCGTATTATGTCGCAGTTCAACAAGTTTCTATACAATGACATATTCTGCGATGACTTCAATTACGGTCTTTAGAAACATGAAACCTGCGAACAAATCTCAAATTTCATAAATGCTTTCAGTCTAAATCTTTCCTTCCAAATATAACGAAGCCTACACGGATATCCTCAGAATCTGCTTCGTTGCTCGACAATATTTTCATGACAGATCCAACTGATTTCTTTCTGGAATAATTACTTCCGAATTATCGGATCATTTTCAGATTTTTCTTATTAAGAAAAATGTCTATGTCACTTGCACCAGACCACAGTCCGAAACTTACTCATATCGTTGCGTTAATGAATCTAATTTGGGAGCAATGCGCACAGTTCTAGAAGATCTAATGCCGACATTGGACATCTCTCAACAGAACAATAATGCAACGAACATTCATGAAGCAATACTAAAATTGACTAAAATTATAACGACTGCATTTAACCAATGTTGCCCGACCATCACTCGTACAATTACACCAAAAAATAGACAGAAGTCCTGGAGAACTGAATAAATTGTCATTGATGTAAAGAAAAATAAGGCTTACCTAACTCTTCTCTACGAAGGGCGAATATCAAGGTAAATGTTTGATAGATTCAGGAACTATGTGACAAATCAGATAAGGACTTCGAAAAAATTACTTTACGCTTAAATTCAGTCAATTTAAAACTGATGCTAAAAACCTTCCGCCTGCGTAATTTTTGCTATAAACTGAATAATGCTGCTAAGAAAACAATTGAGGCTAGTGTTCAAGATAAGGTAAAATTATACTAAAATATCACGAGAAGAAAGATATTGCTAATCTTTTAAACGACTTCTTCGTTAACGTAGGAAAAAATAAACTTGATAGTATTCCTAGTGAACCAACTGATCTCTTGGAATACATGGATCATATCCGAGAACACAACTTTTTTTTTCTTTACGCCAACCAACTCTTCCGATGTAATTGCGTGCATAATCAATTTGAAAAATTATTCTAATGGTTTAAAAACATTCTCAACTAAAGTGTTCAAAGTTATAGCTGAAATTATAGCCCAGTTCACATCCAATATTATTAACCAGTCGCTCTTCCTAGGCATTTTCTCGACCCTCTCAAAGTTGTAAGAGTAGCCCATATTTTCAAAAGTGGTGAAAAAACTTACGTAAAATATTGTAGATCTATTTTTGTGCTACCAATCATTAGCAAAATATTCGAGAAAATTGTGCGTGAGAAAGTATATTCCGATTTTGAACAAAAATCATTCCTCTATGATAGACAATTTGGTTTTCACTCTAAAAAATGAACAACACAGGCCGCAATAAATCATTTATAATACCTAGGGAAAGCTTGTTTTCTCCGTATTTCTTGACTTTCGAAAAGCATTCGATTGTGTGGACAATAACATATGACTCTCGAAACTCCACTGATATGGCATTAAAGAAATTTTTCGTGATTAGTTCAGATCGTACCTAACTGATCGGAAGCAATACGTTGTCATTGACGATGCAAAATCGGACCTACAGACAATTAGCCATGGAGTCCCACAAGGGTCTGTCCTTGAGCCTCTCCTATTTTTAATCTTTCTCAACGATATCAATGAATCCACATCATTTTTTAAATTCAAACTTTTTACCGATGACAGCACGCTTTCTACGGTTTTTCCTAATCAAAATCCTGCTCTTATAGCGGAGAGTATTAATAACGAGCTTTAAAAGGTTTCAATGTGGCTTAAAGCTAACAAAATAAGCCTTAATATCGATTAGAGAAAATATATCATATTCTCATACAAGAGACATAAATCTCTTCCATGCATTAAAATTGGCGAAGGTAAAATCGAAGAAACCCACTCATGTAAGTTACTGTGCATTATAATAGATAAGCATCTGACCTTCAAAGAGCACATTGCTTATATTAATATAAAGTGATCAAAATCAATAGGGATCCTCCATAAAATGAAAAATGCATAACGTGAATAAGTTTTGCAAATACTTAAGCGAATGCTCATTTCACCATACTTACAATACGGAATAGAAGCATGGCATGGATCTGATAAAAAAATAAAATCAAAGTACTCTTTACTCTTCAAAAAAGAGCCATTAGAGCTGTGAAGAAACTAGAATATCTCACACAGATGATTCATTCAAAATTTTAAAAATACCTAAACTTCTGGATCTCTACAAGCTCTGTGTATGTAATTTAATTGATAAAACAATGATCAATGATGGCGACATAGCCTCAAACAATTACGTACAGCCCAAACTTGTCACCACGACCATTTAACCTGAAATACAAGTAACTTCATGCTTCCTTGTTATTCAAAATCTCGGTCACAACATAGTACCCTCTTCATTGGAACTAAGCCTTGGAAATCAATCCTGAGGAGATCTGTGAAAGAAATTCTTACAAAGATTTCAAAATGAGTCTTGAATCTCATTTTCTATCGAAATGTTAAGCATATATGATAACCAAGTCCAATCTCTTCTCCTGAATGACTCATCATGATAGGGTAATTAGCCATGGTTAATGTCGTTGATCTTCAGCTTGTTCTCAAATCGTTTCTAGAATATGCTGTTAACATCTAGTCTATATAAACTATTTTGTAAAATTAAGCATCGAATCTCGAGTGAACGAATTCATTGATCACTCTAGTGTGTAATTAGATCAAGTGAATTAGGTTTAACATAATTGTACGCCTTAGAATGGCGTTGGTGGTTGGATGCCCTAGAAGTCCCTGAACTTATTAGGGCCCACAGGTAGCTATACTCAAATTTGACCACTGTACTAGACTGAAGAAACAAACTACTTCTGCATCGCTTGTGGTAATTTTTTTAAAAATAACACTCAATGAGCATAATTCAGCCATGTTCTATTCAGACGACATGATTGCGACAAAGATATTGAGCAAAAGTTTTCTGGGTACAAACCTAGGTAGAGGCAGAAGACCTGAACAGACAAAAAATCCGTGAGGGTGCCGACCAAGAACGAAATGATACTCGTGATGGAGGTGATGGTGATGGAGACTGCAGCTTCTGCATACGCATTTCCCATCCGCTCGCGTACTGAATCTTGGAACCGGGTGCTGTGCCACGCGGACACCATCACGAATGTATCATCCAGCCCGATCCCTGCTCGTTCAGAAGGCTACTTAGCACAGAGACCGAGACGTTCGTCGATAGAAAGCGTTGCGATTTACAGAAAAAGTGATGATTTGATCCATGATCGCAACTCACTGCTCCAAGTTCTCGAGCTTCAATATCTATGTAGATGCACTGCAGACAAAGTTCAAACAGAATTCGGCACCTGCCTTAGAAATCTAAGTCTCCACCATAGTTGTCTCAGTGATGAGGTGAAACTAATAACGTATTGGGTAAATTTATGTACAGAATGTTTAAAAAAATTATATTCACAGTTTAACTATTGCTTACAGGCTCCTTTTTTGAATTGCAGGTGAATTTAATTTACCACAGCATAGCAGCATATTTATTTAGCTTGGAAAAGAGGAAGTTTGTTCTGAAATGTTATTGGAAGACCGAAAACGCAATTGAAGTGAATAGATGATTCAAAATTGGATTCGACAAACCGTCACCAACGTGTCGGACCATTGCTCGCATCAGAGACAAATTTGAAGCAGATGGAACCTCACACCCAAAGACTTCTTTTTCTGGGGATATCTCAAATACAAAGTTTATCGCACCGAATTAAGAACAATTAAATTGGAAATTGAGAAAGTGCCGAGATATTCCTAATGACCTGTTTCGTGACGTTTGCGAATCCCTTAGTGCGCATAATCAGCGTTGTCTGGACAAATATGGTCATCAATTTGAACATTTGCGCACATGATTTTTTAATTACATTTGTCGTCTATGTTCAAAGTCATTTCATTTTACTCTATATTCATAAACAATGTTTTTCTCGTCATTTGAAGTGTGAGTATATTTTTTAAAGACACCCTGTATATATCATGATATATTAAATAAACTGAATTCGCGTGGAATTCACTCTCCTGAAAATTGATTTCGAACAGCTGCTGTCGCAGAATTAAGTTTAAGCAACCGTTGGATGCTACTGTTTAGGTTTTCTGATTACTTTGAGGCAATGATGGGTCAGAACAACTTTTCATTGTTTCAGTGTTCCTTTGGACCTCAAAACCAATAGCCCTCTATGACTACTGGAGCTAAGAAACTCACCTAGCATCAAAAAAGGAGCGGCCATATTCACCCCGATGAAGGGCACGCCACAGTACAAAAGAAAGCCGAAGGCGGCCGCGCAGGCCAGAGTAGAGCTGAGGATGCTTCCAATGCCCAAGAAGTTCTTGCTCCTGACGCAGTCCCCAGTCGTTAGGGATGCTAGGCAGAAAACAACCATCACGAGAATGGTCCCACTGAAATAAGGCACCACTGACTGGGTGTTGTGTTCGAGCTCTTCTTCATAGTCTGTCGAATAGCGGATTGCGATGTCCAGGCTTGGGGCTTCCAGTCCGCTCTGGTAGTGGGCGAGGAACTGGTGCTCGTAAAGCGATCCTCTGGAATGGCAAAATGCTGAAATATTGTCATTTAGTTCGACTGTGTGTCGACGCTGGACTATGTTTGGGAATACTAAAAATGCCGAGGAATACAAAAATTATTGAGTGAAAAGGAGAAGCGAGCATGCATAGTACATTGATCGAATGAAAACTGTATTTCAAGCATCCGGAATGAATGTAATTGCTGTTCAAAACATTGAAATACAAGTTTATGTACTTTAAAATGTGATTGCGCATGGGTACATGAACACATCTTAGCATCATATCAAGGGCATATGTTTAGAATTATCGACTAATGAAAGGATAGGCATACTACGCACTAACCGATGAATTCTAGCATTGGAACAAAAATTCCTATTTACTTACAGGCGCATGAGTTCCTCATTTTCAGCGTTGCACCAATAGGAGAGCAACATCGCTTCAGCTGACTCGATGGTGTTCTCAGGGTACAGTTTGATGCCCGCCAAGAACGTAGGGAAGATATACTGGTCGAAAGTGTCACTGTTGAACATGACTGGGTACGGCAAGTGATATTTTTGAGTTGTCACTTCATGAATACGATCTGTCAAATCCAGGAACGAGTTCTCGACGCACTTCCCTCTACTCTTCGCACATATGTCTCGGTATGTGTAAATCTTGCCTTCTTCGTCTTTAAATTCGAAAGTCTTAGCAAAATGGTCAAGGGCCCTTATTTCTTCCCACAGAGTTTGATTAATTAGATTACCTCCATCCTTTACAGTGATTGCCAAGTGAACAAATCTTGCTTCGCGAATTAGGCGATCTGGCTTGAAATTATCTTCAAAGTTCACTGGAAAATAATGATACACGGTCGCGCGTTCCTTCAAAGATCTCCCATGTCGAGGCGTGAACAGAAACTCTGGGTCGTTATTCATTTCTATGTTTAAAAACGCAGTGGCGAAAATAAAAGACATTATTGTAGGGATAAGTATAAAATAGAGAATATTATCCGCAATTGTCACTCCTAAATTGTAAAAAAGTTGTGACAGAAGGATGTGAAATTTTTTAAAAATAAATTTTTTTTTTTCCTGAACGAATTTTGCATTCGGGAAGCACTTCAAAAGAATTGTTCCGATGAGGCTGATGTTCACGCTTGTATTTTCATTACCGCCAGCTCGCCTCCTACAAAAAAATTTAAAAAACACGTTTTTAGGATTACGGAAGTCAGGGCAATAATATGAATTGAGTATAGCAGAACTCGTCAACGATGAACTAGTGAACCATCCTTCCGTTTAGAAACAGCAAGATCGGAAAATAGAGAAAAAGGGACGCAGATAAGATAGCGAAGAAGATGCGAAAACAGGAAGAAGCGAAGTGGGCACGAAAGTTGGAAGTCCCGAAAGCTTATCTGTATCTGAGGGGACATTATAAACATATATACAGGGTGGCGCATAAGTAACGCACCCTTTTGAAGGTAAATTTGAAAGATTTATTACCGCAATATACACTGGTTATCTGTAGACAGGATACGACATGTAAATAAACTTTAAGAGATCCTCTATCGTTTGCAATTAACCCTATCGTTATACCTTTCATGGTTAATTCATTATTAATTTTTTAAAAGGGTGCTTTATTTCTCAATGCGCCATCCTGTATGTACATAGTCTCTCCCCTAGGGTCGCCAGACTCCATAGCAGAGGAAGCATAAACCTTTATAACCTACATCTATTGCTTATCCTATTCCTACCAAGGGGATCAGAAAACAAGATATGCTGTGAGTTAGGGAAAATTTTCTAAGACTCATAACCGAAAAAAATGAAATAAAAGAAAAATCATTGAGCTAAATAAGTAAAACTCAGTACGGTATGGCCTCCCAAATGGCTTAATTGTATTATCGTTAAAGCACAATTATTATTTCAGGATAGTTATATCCATTATATAATTCATGTTATTTTCATGGATCAACCATAATTTCTGGCCATTAGTTGGGGCACGACACTAAGAAATTCAGTAAATCAGGCTTGCGTGACATGAATTTCTTGTCCGCTCTTGCTAAAGTTTTAAGACCTTAGAAAAGTCTATCTAGGAAGCACCCTCAGCATTGTTTTTTTTATTATTTCATAAATTTTTCAGCTCTTTAAGAAGAGTTTTGTATTCAAGATACGCCGCAGTACAGCTTCTTAAGATTACTGCAGGAATCTCTTAACGTAGCTGGGAATAATACTAATTGGACGGCTTTTAGGGAATTTCACTCTATTTATATAAGAAAAGAGTCAATGTAGGGGAAAACATTTATTAGCTAACGATGGAATTCATAGATTTCATCATTAGTGTGGTAAAACTTGGTGACGGGAGGAGTAAAAATATAGCATTAACAGCAGAAATACTCGATTATTAAATCGTTTTATGTTTTAGAAATCACAACAGAATTTATGTTATAAATGTAATTTGCATCTGTGACATATGGCTTAGCTTAAGCTAGAAGCGCAAGATGTTTTACAAAATAGGTTCACAAATTTTGCAACGTTAATCGGGAAATTATACTTCACTTGGACCCAAAAAAGCTAAGGAACAAAAGGAAATGCTTTGCTCCACTTTATCACAAACATTCAACACACTCGAAACCCTAATTCAATGGAGCAACCCAAAGTGAGGAAAAATTGTTAAAATTGAACATTCGAAATTGACGTCAGAGTTCCACAAGAAAAAGTGGTTTGGCGCCTCGCTGCAGCTGCATCCTTCGACTGCCATCATGCTCGAGTATGACGATCTCACTTCGCGCTGCAATTAGAGGTCCATGAAGTTCAACTTCCGTCGAGTTACTACCATCAATTACCATCAATTTGATGATCTAGATTATGTATTAATATTAAAAATCTTGCTTAGTTCTTCAGTTAAAATAAACTAGAAAATTTGCACTTTTCCAAGTTAATTTAAGTTTTACATTGAAATCAAATTGCAAGCTGAAGTGAAAGAGCGTGAGAAAAAACCGACGAAATCAAAAGTGAAGGGAAAAATACTTAACTGAAAATAGTCCCACAAAATTTACATTTTCACAAGTTATCTTGAGCGTTGCATTGACATCAAATTGCTATCTGGATTGAAAACGCACATTTGCGGGGGCGGTGTCTCATGAGGGATATTAGATCCTTAGCTTTGATCCATAAGAAATTAGACCCATGTAGTAAAAACAGCATACACCATTCAAGATTAGGTAAGTATTCAAGATAAACATCCCTAACCACAACAAAGATGTTCCTAAGAGAGGGTGGAGGAAAGCATCATTTAGTGTGGAGTTTAGGGAATGCGAAATCTACACCCAAAGTGTGTTTCTACAGAAGATCTCCAGCGCAGAAAAACATCAAAGAGTATGAAGTGAGATGAAAGTTGAAGAAGAAAGTAGTCGGTGATGAAAAAAGGACAGCTGGGAGTCCAAAAAGATGGTCCGCAGTTAAAGAACAGCAAATCATATTGCCACATAGGAATGTCTACCTAACCTTTATCTCGGGACCTCACATCATCCTCCTGTAAAAGTTAAAAATGGTAACCTGATGAATGTTTCTAACGCGTACAATATGCAACTATTATATGTTTGAATAAATAATACTCTCACTGATAATCCTTTGATGGTTCTTTTCGAGCGAAACACAAGACTTTGCGCTGCGAGAAACAGAAAACTATGTTAGAAGTCTATGCTCATATTTTAAATACAAAGACTCACATTTTGCTGGGATCCTCAGAAGAAGGATGAGAGCGATGTCTGTGCTGGTGTGCAGACTCAGAACTTGGACTAGTCCCATTCCCAGGTTCCGTTGATGCATCCATCGTACAAAAAGTGTCTCAACCGCCTGTTACAGTCTCTCTTTTAGCAAGGGGTTTTTCTGCTGCATAGTTTCGGTGGGTGCACTAAAGAGGCTTCATGAGGGTGCAAAACATCATTGAAATCTAAGAATTGAAGGTGAGGCAGTGTGCAGCAAGCTCTAGCCTGAGCTGTAAAAAATGAGATCTTCTTACTAGTAAATTCTTTTGTGAAGGTTATGGCAAAGAAGAACTTTAAAATCATTTTAATAAAACGTTTCAAGCCTCAGCTCGTCATCAGTAATATCTACAAGTACAAAATATGCATCTATTGAATAAAAACACGACAAAATCCCGAAATTGCTCATCGTTCATAGATGAAACGAGTGTCTGAATAAAACAAAGGCGTGACACAAAAACCGATTAAATCTAAATATCAATGTTTTAAATTACATTTACGATTCTGGTTAGTGAAGTTTCGATATTTAGATGTAATCAGTTTTTGTGTCATGTCTTTGTTTTATTCAGACACTGGTTTGACATGTGAAGGATGAGCAATTTTGTGATTTTGTTGTGTTTTTATTAAATGCATGTTAATTTTGTATTTGTAGATTTGACTGATGATGAGCTGAGGCTTGAAACGTTTCATTAAAATGATTTTAAAGTTCTTCTTTGCAATAACCTTCGTAGTTAAACTGTGTAGCAGAAAAGAAATTCCCAATAAATTCTATCATAGGTGGAGTTAATTGTATTTTTATTACTACAATTAGTTTTCCATTCTTTAATACGAGTAGCACCCTTGGCAGCCGTGTGCAAACATATATGCAATGTTAAAATATAATTGAATGATGTTCATATTTCCGGGACAACAGACACAGTTGAGGAGAGATTACCACCTTCCAGAGCTCGCTACTCTGACGCCTCCCCAGCAGAGGAAAAAAGAGGCTGGAGACGCCCGTTTGAATCTCGAGGATATCTGCGTTTCTAAATTATATGGCACAGTCCAGAAAAAAATATTTTCACAGTGTCTTAGTAAGAACAGGTCCTGCAGTTGCAGGCGATCCATTTTTAGTATGAATGAGACACTAGGATGAGTCCGATTCTTTCAATAATTGGAAAAAAAGAAACCTGACTAATTTAAATTAGTAAGAATTTCTAACATCGCAATGTTGCAAGTCATGCAATGCTCTCAGTTATGCGGTGTTGACGGAAAAAATTTCTGTACCTCGTTCAAAAGAATACTTCTAGAGAAGGAGGAACAATTAGTGAAGCCCAAGATAGGCAACGTTCAAATGATATAAATGGTCTTAAATGTTTTCTACTATACAGCCTGTAACATGCATTGCTTCGACAGGAATTTTTTAATTTGCAAATTATTGACACCCAACGATAACTCATTGACTGTTCGTAAAACCATTCATTAGTGGAAAATAGAACATACTTTGTAACCCCTATTGATCAGTGTCTGATAGCAATTAATTTTAAAATATGCTGAGCAAAACTACCGTAAAGGTGGCCTCACGATGGACTGATGTCTGAAATTGATATTCGTCTCTTGTTACGAGGCAGTCTAGAAAGGACAAAATACTCTTCTTTTCAACTCCCACTGTAAGCATAATTGATTCATGATTGAGACTGAGGTAGTTCAAAACTACTCAACGTGCGATGGGTCTCTAAATAGAAGGAAAATGCCGAGGTAGCAATTGTAGGACACTAGCTTTAAACCCATTGACTGATTTTAAGCCTGTGTTTTACACTAAAATAGTATGTACTGGGCAAAAGAAGCGGATACTGGGGAAAGGTAGTAGGTGCTTGGCAAAGGTAGCAGGTAATGAATGAAGGTAGCAGATACTGGGTGAACGGGAACAGGTTCTGGGACAGAGGTAGCAAATACTGATTAATGGAGCAGAAACTGAATAGAGCTAGCAGATACTGGGTTAAGGGAACAGGTACTGGGTAAAGGGAGCAGATACTGGGCAAAGGGAGCAGATACTGGGTAGAGGTAGCAGGTACTGGGTAAAGGGAGCAGGTACTGGGCAAAGGGAGCAGGTGTTGGGTATAATGAGTAGATATTGAGACAAAGGGACCAGATACGAGTTAATGTTGCAGATCCTGACTCTAGTAAGCAGGTATCAGTCAAAGGTTGCACCTAAATGAGTCAACTGTTTATGTCGCACCTCAAAGAGTCAGTTCGTTATCTTATCAAATGTTTTCCATGAATGGAAACAAGCAGAAGCGCAACATTATCAAAATACTCCAACATACACGAAATGTCAGTAAATTATTTCGATTATTGCTCTTATATTTGATATTAGTGCATTATTTTCATAAAATTTCACATTTAGTTGCCGAATATCATTGAATGTATCAGAGCCAGGAATATAAAATCACGAGCTAGTCTAAAGAAATCTATCGCAAAAGAAAGAAAGAAGGAAAGAAAGAAAGAAAGAAAGAAAGAAAGAAAATAAAAACTATTTCAAATAAGTTGGAACGAAATTCATCATTAGTGTTTAAAATGTCTTAACATAAAGATCCTTAATTAGTGAACACAATCATTATAAATTAATTATAAATTACTTTTAGTCCCCCATCACCACAACAAAGATGTTCAAAGGGAGGAAGGATGAAGGCAACATTTAGTATGGTGTTAAGGGAACGTGGAATCTATGCAAAAATGGTGTTCCTGCAAAGGACCCCGGGCGCATAGAAACAGTAAGATAAGAAGGAAGGTTATGTAACAAGATAAAAGTTGAAGGAGAAAGTCTGAAGTGCTGAAAATCAGGACAGCAGTGAACCGAAAAAAGGGGGTCATTAACACAGCAAAAATTTTTCATTTCAACAAAAAGAAGGCCTACCTAACTCTCAGCTCGGGCCCTCACATTTTCCCCCTGGGAGCGCTAATTCCCATAGATACAATAGTTGTATCCCCCTGAGGGGATGAGTGAAGAAAAACATGTATCAAAGCACTAATGTGTTTTGAAACGATCTCTCGAAACAACAACAAATATTTCAGTATTAGTATTGCACTGACGGATGTTTGTGGAGGAGAATACTTTTTAGGCTTTATGAGTGAAAATGCCGAGCGAAGAAGAAAAATCAGGCTTAGAATATCATACATTTACGCAGTCGTGACGGTCAGCTGACAGCAAAAGTTCTATTGAATTTACTTTAAAATGATACATAGGTACAAATTTTCATCAAGAAGATTGTCACACGACTTAGATTTAATGTCAATTCCTTTGGATAATGATACGAGCCTGTTGCATCACAAGTTCTTTTAAACCTGTTTAAAAGAACCAACGATCCCGGATGTACCGTTACAGCATCGTAAAAAGCTTTAAAATGCAGTTTTGCACCAGAGAAGCGTGGTACACCAACACCAAGTAAGTTGTGACTACGCGAGCTGAACTGGACAAGGCCTGGCTAGGGAGAGGTAATGAGGTGGAGTTCTTATATTCATGACCTTGGCAGCAAAACTGCACGGCGACTTCGCTGTCAGAGGCATAGCATCAGTGCGGGCTTCCTTGTGTGCATAATCGAACGTGAAGTCGCTTGTATCTAGGAACGAATTTGTATAACATCGAAACTTTTTTAGTATTGTAGTATTTGTTACACTTACAGTCTCAAAACTACGACAGCTATCACGCCATCAGAAAGCATCATTTAATGGGCATAAGCTATTTATCTTTTATGCACGTGCATTTATCTCAGACATCAATGTACTGGGTAAAGCCAGTGTTTTACCTTTCAATCAAACTGAGAGAGTCCCTTGGGAAACTGGCAGCCTTCAAGTCAAAATTGGATAAGTTCCTGGCGTCGGTCCCGAATCGACCTCCGACTCCACATTACTACCAGCCTGCGGCGGGCAACAGCCTCCTGCAGCAGGTGGCGCGGCTGCGAGTGGAGGAAATGTAGCGGCGAGTCGTCGTTGAAGGGCGGTGCACCAGCATGGCCCGGGCCTGTCAGGTCCGAACTGCATCCCAGGAATCCTTGAGTTACATCTTACTGTCAGGTTTGAAATGTTGGTGAAAAAATCGTCATTTTCATGTATAAAAATTTCCCAATGTAAAATCGCCTCGTAAAAAATTCTCAATGGGACCACTGCGACATTTTCTGAGCATAACATTTAAATTAATATAAGTCAGTTTCTGCCTCCCTAACCACTTCTAAGGTGTTCACGAGAGAGGAATGAGGAGGACAACATTTCGGATGGAATTAAAGAAACGAGAAACCTACGCACAAGATGTTTCATCACACTTTTCGCCTAAAAAATAGCAAGGTTGAAAGAAATTCATAGAACAAGATAAAAGCTGAAGAAGAAAGTAAAATGTGATTAAATGGACGCCGGTGAACTCAAAAAAAGAAGTTCATTAACACTACAAAAACCTAATCTTTTTTAACAAAATTAGTTTACCAAACTTTTAGCTCAGGATCTCCATATTCTTCCTGGAAGCATTAATTTCTATAGACACAATAGGTGTATTCCCCTGAGGAGTTTCGGAGTTTAGATTACCACCGAAAACAATCAGAATATACAGGGTGTTTCTGCACAAGAGGTACAAAATTGCACACTTAGTAGAAAAAAGCCAAGTAGAAATTGCGGTTAGGGATGCGCAAACTAAGTTCTATCTAATCCAAATTCTTTTTCAACTTAAAATTAGGAAAACTATTCTAAAGATGAAAATGAAAAACTTAGCTTAGCATAAGAAGTGTGCCATGTAGGTAGCAGGCCCATTTTTAGATCTTATTCATAATTTTGTACGCAGAAATAATAAATTACTAATCTTGCTATCTGAATAAAAATGCTAGTGCATGAAGCATGGCCTGCAGGAAATAAACTTGAAGCGTAAGTTGACCTGTTGCCCAAATGAACCTCTTAGAACAGACCTCTTCAAATAGAACTTGATGGGCTCCCGGCACGCACGGGGTACGCTGAGGGTGGCGGCTCGATAAATGGTATTCGTAAAGGCAGCTCGCGCTAGTGAGCTAATATGTGTTGTCACTACAAGCTGCATTATTCATGGAAAATTTATGAACAAAGTAAATTTATCTCATTTACGTTAAGGTATGAATTTGCAGACTAGAAACTTTTGTCGCTATTCCATACGGCGACCACAACTTTAATATAACGTTTTGAAATGATTGCTAATTAGTTAGACTGGTTGTCCGGGAGATTGGTGTGGAGCATTTTTTACCTTAAAAGTTTCCGGATGGATTGAACTATACTAACTCCAAGTTAAATTAATCTGAGTTAATCTGTGAATTGATCTCAGCCCGTTTTCTCATTGAGCCACCATAATTAACACGGCGATGGGTATTTAATTTTGCAGATGGCTTTTCACTTCATCGTGAGGTCGAAGAGACCTCAAAAATAAGAACATTTGAAAAAATAATCATTTCATTTACTTTAATTACCAAAAATTTTCCTGATTACCGTAATTAATTTCCCCGGAAATACTTGTCAACTTTGTTAATAATGCATACAGGATGTTTCAGAACAAGAGGTTGATTGGTTATAAGATTGATTATAGGAAAGTTTTAGCCTCCCTTTACCACGACAAAGATGTTCAAAGAGAGGAAGGAGGGAGGCACCATTTAGTATGGAGGTAAGGGAACGTGAAATCTATGCACAAGGTGCATAGATTCCTTAAGCTAAGAAAGAAGTTTATGAAACAAGAAAAATATTGAAGATGAAAGTACTGTAATAGGTGCTGAAAAACAAGATAACAGTGAACAAAAAATAAAAGATGGTCCGTAACAAAACAAAAACCTATTCTGTTTTAACAAAAAGAAGGCCTACCTAACTCTCAGCTCGGGCCGTCACACATTTTCCTCTGTGAGTACTAATTCCCATAGATACAATAGTTGTATTCTGACCCCTGAGGGGTCAGAACAAGAGGTACAAAATTGCACACTAAGTAGAAAATGGTCATATAAACACTCTTTCTTCTACGAAATTTTCCGAATTTTTTTTTTTATATTAGCCGTTTATTGTTTTATAGAATGAAATTTAATGATACAATTACTCGCAATGTTTATTTTGAATTTACTTTACATAAGTTCATTTTTGTAAAGTAAATTGAAAAAAATACTGCGAGTAATTGTGTCTAAGTTAGGCTGGTATGAATTTTTTCAAACAATCTTATAAGCTCAAGTGATTAATGAAGATGATTATATTATTAAAAAAAAAACAACACATGCATTTGAATAGAGTTACGCGTCAGACAGAATAAATTAAGAAGGTTATTGGGAGTCCTATGAAAATATTAATACAGGGTGTACAATAATGACCCAATCGCATGCTTTCCGGATTAGATAATTTGCTGTTGCGGAGTTAAATTCTTAAAAATATCGGTAAAATTTGAAGTAAGCTGAATGAGAACAGTAAATTATACAACCGACTATCTCTCACATTAGAGCCATTATTTACACAATCCGGACGTTACATTAAATGCTGTTATTTTCTCTCAATTAAAAAGGACTGCTAACAAATTTTTAAGAAAAAGTTTTAAAATCTTTATTAAAAGTTTGTGTACAGTAAATAGAGCGTGGGATAAATAAAATAAGAGAGCATTTGTATTTATATTGATAAAGAGTAATTACAGAATATTGTATTGCTTAAAAATATGCCAAATAACATATCATTCTGTGAGAAATTCTTCGTTGTGTCGCAACAGGAAAATCTGCAGTTCCATTTGATGTAATAAAATAATGGCTTGAATGAATAAATTCGTAACAAAACAAGCAATGGCCGGCAGAGCTACATCCGCTGATGGTTACGTCATAACTGTAATTTTGAAAATTAGTGACTTGATTTAAGTACATGTGCGCGTGTGACAGATCGAAAAGTAATTATTATTTGACACAAAAACTCATTTTCAACACGCTTGTTTCACACAAATCATTCCTTAAGTCATCAGCTGATACAATTTGTTTGTAAACATTGCTCGAGTGACCTCAAAATCGTGTTCGCAGTTGCGTTTTTGGGTCTTGTAAAGATTTACTCCAGAGAGCGGGTAACTCTTCGAGATGTGACTGAAAAAACGCCTCTGCTTTGGCTCCCTGAAAGTCCTCGCCGCCACTGCCCTTGCTCCCTTCCACTTCACTTTATCTTCCATCAGTCCCGTCCTTTTATCTATCCTGTAGCACCTTTCTCTTTCCCACCATGCTGCTTTGTAATCTGCAATCCACCACGGCTTTGAATAACACCGTCCTTTCTTATACCTAGGCACCTATCTCTTCCCACCGTGCTGCTTTGCAATCTGCCATCCACCACGGCTTTGCATAACACCGTCCTTTCTTATACCTAGGCACCTATCTCTTCCTACCGTGCTGCTTTGCAATCTGCCATCCACCACGGCTTTGCATAACACCGTCCTTTCTTATACCTAGGCACCTATCTCTTCCCACCGTGCTGCTTTGCAATCTGCCATTCACCACGGCTTTGCATAACACCGTCCTTTCTTATACCTAGGCACCCATCTCTCAGCAGTGCAATTAAACCTAATGTACAGCTCGGCTACCGCTGCGTTTGGATCATCCGGTATTTCAAGTTCATGGACATTTCTCCGCGTTTCGTCTTCGCGACATCGTTTCCAGTTGCCCTTACTGAAATTCCATCCCTCCGGCTCAATCCGTCCGTCAGCCAGTTGCATTGATAAGGTCAACGTTATAGGGAAATGGTCACTACTAAGTACTGAAGAGAGGGTGGTATCTTTTAAATCCGCTATAATATCAGGGGTGGTCAACATGAGGTCAATCACCGTTCCTCAAATATGGGTGGCTGATTTGTTGTTGATGATATTAAAGATGACTTATTTTAGAAAATCTAGCACCAACCGTCCTATTCTGCCTACGGTATTATTTCCCCAGTCACTGTGATGGGCGTTAAACTCTCCCATCAGTATAACAGGTTATGGCATTCCTTCGATTGTGTAAAAAAGTTCTTCGAGGTTTATATTTGTTCTTGGTGGCAGGTATATAGATGCTACTGTGATAACTTTGTACTGATTTAGGCACACTATTGCAGCTATAACTTGAGCAGGTGAAGGGATTTCAATTTTTTTGAGGTGGTATCCACGAGTGTATATTTATTTAGAACTACTCCTCCATGGAATCTGTGGTTGTAATGGCCTTGTTTGCACCGACTGTTATATCCATGTATTGGTGACGTAAAATAATTTTCATAGAATGTCTCCTGGACAGCTATCACTGCTGGCTTGTGAGTATCAATGAGGTTGATCAGATCTTCTTTAGACGTTGACATTCCCTGCATATTCAACAGGATGAACTTGACTTCTTCCTCCGCCATTACCTCCACTTGCATTACCATGCGCACTTCAACAGCTGCCACACGTCGGTGTGTGACATAACTCTAGTGCGAACATTTGTTATTGTATAGCTCTGCAATGTATCATTTAATGATGGAATCAAATACTCTGTTTCATTTTACACTTAAAAGTCTCAGCCTTCTTGAACGGCACATATTACATTATGAGTTAGACCAAATAACAGCACAGTTTCTGCGATACTACCGTATGTCATAATGTATTGTTCGTATGTCACAGTGTGTAGTTAACAATGAAAATCTCATTTAGTTTCTATTATAAATGGGTTAATTCGAGCAATTATCAAGTGCTTTATCATATCAATTAAACAAAAAATATTCTAGCGCTGGAGCGTTTTGACAGTTGCCTTTCATTCATATTTACACCAAATGAATTCGATTACTTTACTTAGAAAATTTTACGAAGAAATTTTATGTGCTCATATCAGTATATTTAATTGCTACTTCCCTCTAGTTTACCATATTACTATTTTGGTCGCAAAGTGCAAAATAAAGGAACCTCTCTGCTTTGATTGGTGATAAAGCTCGACGCCAACACACTAAGTGATAAATGTTATGGATTTCACCACAAAATTGCACCTTTTTCGTTTGTGTCAGGAAATTGTGCGCAGCCTCTGTACACACCGCTTCCCCTATCATGTATGACATAAAAGTATAATGCTTCATTAATACCGAATTCTTTTCAGTTGCGCTGGCGATGATGTGATAGTTTTTAAATGATTTTTAATGCTTGTGACCACACTATTCAATACTACAAAGTTAATTAATTTTTCTGCCATTACGTGACAACTATAATATATTAGACGATATTGAATGACATTTTCGAAACTTCCTAAATACGTAATCATAGTATATTATTAATTAGAGACAATTTCATGTAGTAATATTTATTTTAATATCTGATACATTATTTCATTATTTATCTATCTTATTATTCATTATTTATTTGTCATTAGTTTTGGTAACTTTCATTACATATATTAACTTTGTTACGATTGCTTTATTATTGAGCCAACCAGTAAACAAATAGATCTAAGAAAAGTATGAAAGAAAATTTGTTTTGAAAGCATCATTGCATACTATGAGAATTAATTAATTATAGCATTTGGTACATTTCTAGATATATTTAACGATAAATTCCTTTTTCTTTTTCCTCTTTTTGATTTTCCTCATCTTTCCCCATCGCCGGTAGACGCAAGAATTCAAAACTATTTGGTAATTTAACTTCTTTCATATTGCACATATGTTCGCGCTGCACAAGGCCATTTCCCAATCACGACTGGTTATGCGCTAAGCAAGTGCATCAGTTCATAACCTAACTGCATAGTGACATCTTTAACCTTATTATAGTTAGACGATTCAACGACTTCTGGCACTGAGATAAACTCTGGACTAGTGCACGTGACGTACCCTACACGGACACGGACGCAGCAACACATGTTCACAAAAATGTGCTAGAATGATGTGGGTGCAACAGGGTTTCCTTCCTTCCTCTTGGCCTTAAGATCCCCGTCTGTAACTCTCCCCCGAATTTCCACGCGGCCGCTGTTCTTTTTCCCTCTTACTCTTGGGCGAGTAGACTTCCGTAGCTCCCCTTCGGAGTTACTTCTGTCGACTTCCTCTAATCTACCACTTGCCTCTCGCGTATAATCATCAAATATCATTTTGGTTTCTCTCACTCTAAACTCTTTCTTTTTCGCGGGTAGATGTTTCGCGGCTTAGGTTGATTTTCGTGGTTTAAAGTTTTTTCGCAAACCGCCTCAGTCTCTCTGCATTTCATCTCCAATCACGGACCACCTTCTACTCCGGCCACCGTCTCTTTCACTGACTTTCCATGTCTTCATCTTGCTGTACTGCTGTTCAGATGCAGGTTCCAGGTCACCTGTGCTGTTTCTTTTCTTACTAGTTGCTAGTTCTAGTTTATTATGATTGATAGGTGCCGTTACTGTCTTGATATAGTTCATTGAAAAGTTGAGATGTCGGTAATTGAATAATATCCTGGCTTGCCCTTTCGACACGCGCACTCTACTTTTTATTGCCAAAATTTCCTCCTCCATTGCTCGCATCCGACAACACCGTCACAACTCCCTGCTCCAGTCACATGTCCCTCGCCGCAGTGGTAACACTTATTCTCTTCCGATGTGCACTCGTCTATTTCATGGCCAGCCAAGCTACACTTAGGACAGGTAAGTTCGCCTTGGCAGTACTACACTACATAGCCGTACTCCTGACATCTTTTACGCAACATCGGTCTCGGCTTTATATCGTAAACTTGTGATTTTGCTTGATCCTCAGGTATATCAATATCATTCGGAAGGATAGGTTGTCTGAAGGATACCAATAAAGATTTGCGAACCGGTTTTTGGGCTTTATCCGTGTCGCGTGGACTACATCTTGCGCACCATATTTTTCCAAAAGACTTTTCTTAAATACTTCAAAATTGTTTCAATCCTATTCGTATGCGTAGATGAGGCCTGTTTTGAACTGCAAAGTCGAGATTTTCATCAACAGTGACCGGTAGTACATTCAATTGACGTATCTGCTTCATTTTTCGGCTTTGTGTTGCATCACACGCTTCTACAGTAAATACGGTTTTGTTATGGATCTAATTGTCGTTGATTTGCTTCCGAGAAGTTGGGTGATGCACTTTTTAGGCAAACAAGGCGATATTTTCTTTCTGTGAGCTTCGTTCCTTTTGCAGTCGAAATGTGTGATGAACTTGTCAGATGACGGTAATCGTTGAGCTTCATGCATACCCTCTTCAATTTGTTTTGCCCTTCTTATTGTCACCCTTTCCTTTTCTGTGATCTGCTGCAAACATCTCTCGTACATTTCTTTGTCACACTGGGTGCTGCTAGCTGTGTGAGGATCTCCACAGTGAGCACACTTTAGCTGATCAGAGCTACAGTTCGGAGAGGAATGGCCCACCTTGGAACACTTTCTGCATACAAATGAGATGCTGCTGCATCGCTTGGTGGTGTGTCCATGTGCCTGACAGTTAAAACACATTATTGGCTTACTATTAACTGGGTATATCTTGGTGTCCTGTCTTTCTCCGGGGATATAGATGCTGTAGGGAACTGTCGGCTGCTGGAATATTTTCAACAAAAGCCTAAGTTTCAGTCTATCTAGCTTTAATGAAGGTCGCTCTGGTTACTTCCTCTACGTTGTACTGTTCTTGAAGTCCCGATTTGAATTCCTCGATATCGGCGATATCAAAGTCACTGATGTATATTAAGCCTACTGAGTGGTTAAATCGGCCGTATTCTGCCGTCTGGCACGGTACACCTTCTACGCAAGTCAAGCCCACAATCCTCTCCGCCTGCACCGCGCTCCGCACCTCCACCATCATCATCTCACGGCCCATACTGAAGATCCTTGTTGGTTTCGCTCCAGTTACCTCTTCGATTTTATCCTGGATGTTGAACGGGTTGACAGTTTTTTCCCCGTTTCAGAGGTTACTGAAAAATATTTCGGGAATTTTTTTGTCGGCCTCCGTGACTAATTTTCTTTTCTTGATTTTTTGTCCTTTTACCCGTTGGTAGAATTGGTCCTGCAGGTGTGTCGGATTGTTCCAATAATACTGCATCCTCGATTTTCCTCAGCCGCTCCTCAATCTCACTCACCCCACCAGCATCACTTACTTCCGCAGACTTGGCTCCTTGACTCTCCACAGAACCATCGCTTATTGGAGCAACTGCTTCTTCAGTCCTCTTTCTGATACTTTCAATCCTGTTCATCTGTTCCATTCTCTAGTAAGGATCGCCGACACCTCCATCTCTCACTCCACGCTGCGGGTCTTCTATCCCCTCCAGATCAACATTCGTCGGACACACCTCACACATCATTAAAGTTAGTTCCGAGGGGTGGGTCCCCTTGAAAAATCAAAGGGGCCGACTAGTTTTTTTTTCTATTATACACACAGATATTTTAAGTATAAGTACAAAAAACTAAAAATAAAAGACCCAGATGTTGGTGTGCGCCCCTCACGTTAGTTCTACAAACAGAGAATTTAATAAATAATCCTATAAACACAATGTGAAAATTTTACATAAACAATGTCTAATCAGTTATAACTCTAACTGGGTATACTAACAGTACCACCTAGTGAAGGTGTGGGTAGACGGGAAAACTTACTAAGTGCAAGTAACCCTTGTCAAATCCTTGTCCAACGTCTGTTCCCGTCATGGTACACAAATAATTACAATTTAGTTCGGCAAGAGGTACTAGTTTGATATCGTTACAGTTCTACCTTTCGAAAATGTCGATATCTAATATTTTATTCTGAAAGGACTTTTCTGCACCAGGCATGGGGGATGCTTTCTAACGTCCCCGACAAATAATTTGGAGGGGGGGCATTGGAGCAGACAATAAATTATCAGCAATCTTATTATTCTTTTACTTGAAAACGGAGACTGAAACTGGCCCCCAGCTCAACATTTAGGGGGGTGGGGGGGACATGGCCCACGTGACCTTCCCCCCCCTCCGGGCTGCGCTCCTGCACTTAGATATAACAAGACATTTACCAAGGCACAAGACAGATAAAGGAAGAAGTAATTAATGTTTACATTTCAGCACTTTCGGTAGATCAATCATGTCCTCACTAAAGCTCCGCAACAATCGTTTGTGGCTATTTTTTTTAACTTAGTTCCGAAAGAAATATGAAAAAACCTGTAAATCGATTTAGCTATTCCCGATTCGAGATTCTCGGTCACCGTGGCCGGTTGGTTCAGAGCCCTCGCCTTCCACGGGAAAATGTCGGCAGTTCGAATCCCGGCAGCGCCGCCCGGTGATTCTCCCCGCTGGGAAAAGAAGGAAGAACTCAGAAAGAACTCAGCCACTATTCCTCACTCTACCCAAGTGTCGTAAATGGATACCGGCTTGATAGGATTAAAACATTTTTTCCACGTAAGTGAACTTACTCGTTTTCTGTACATTGATGGTTCAATCAGAATCGGAGGGTGGAACCACTGGAGTTAAATTGCGCATTCCAATATGTTTCCCAAAAGCAACATTTTTACTTCGCGTCTCGGATGATCCATTGCCAACTACAGAGAGAAACACGGGAACAAGAAAAATTCCATGAAGAGTGCCAAAGAATATGACCATGAAGACAGTCTTGAAAAATGTTACAAAGATATAAGATGGAACTAACATTAAAATCAATACCCCAAGTAAAGTTGACAAAGCCCCTTGCATGATGGGCAGCCCAAGGAAATACAAACTCTCTCTCATGCGCTCCTCAGGAGTGTCTGCTTGCGAAGCAAGGAACGCGTAACAAATGTGGGCAGTGAAGTCAACGCTGAACCCAATGCACATGATCAGTTGCATCATGGCCAACACATCAAAGTTCACGCCCCAGAGTCCCATGTATCCAATAACGCCCGTCTCGATGGATGCCACGGAGAGGCCAACCCAAAGGGAGCACATTGGGTTCGGAATGAAGATGAAGGCGATCACCACCATGACCACTGCGGCACCCGATGCCGCTAATAAACTTGTTGATTTGACCAGAGTTAGCTGAAAGAGATTAAATCTTGTTAAAATTTTGTTTGAAAGAGTTGTAACACAGTGCTGGCATCGAAATGCTATTAGCCAATTGAAAGATTTCAAATCGAAGATATATTTGTTCAAATGAAAGAAATGCCTGCGTTTTTTCATGGTGTAAGTGGCAACCGATGAAGAAGACGAATATCTAACATTGAATTCAGATTTTTCAACTTCAGGGTGAAAGTTTGTTGATGTACGTAAGCAAATTCATAATGAAGTCATTGAGGCAATCTCCGTGGAACTTAGAAAAGCGCACCCTAAATAGCTGCCAACGAAATACTTGTTGATGCTTCGCAGTGTGTCATCTGAAATGAATTATTTGGTTCACATCAATTGAACCTTCACATTCGTGTGTGCCTAGAAGGACTCAAACTTGAGGATTTGAGCTACTGGGAACTGAGTTTCATACAGCTTAAATTTGTTCCATACGTCAAGGGCCTTGACTTTTAAACTGTTCTTCTTGTTCATTATTATGAGTAGAGCCAGGTTTTCTAGCACTCATTCTATTAAAGCTCTAACGATTTTAAATGCGAAAAAAAAATTGTATTTATCACAGAAGGGCTAATTTTCTATGAACGAGATTTTGACCAGGCACAAAGGCAAACATAGTCATTATGCAGTAAATGACTACCTTGGCATTTGCATTCGCAAATCCGGCTTGTGAAAAATATTTTCCGTTTTATATAGCTGCACATGAAAGAAAACTGCTGAATTGTAGCCAAAGCTTGCAAAGTTTTAAGTGCTATTTAGCTACAAATGAGAACTATTTTGATAGAAATAAAACCATTTTGCTATAATACCTCCAATTTCAACTTTTTTTTTAGTTCTATTTTCGCCATATTTTTTGCGCTATTTTGACCACTTTTTTAGGACTAGAAATCCGGGCTTTAATTATGAGCATTTATATTTTGAAATTCATCTATTCACTCCTTATGATAACAGACCAATGTTTCTGGATACAGAGTATGACGTTTATGACAGGGAGGAAAAATATTTACAAATAGAAGAAATAGAAGCAGACTCAAGGCCGGGAACCCTGAAAATTATCGAAATAAATTGTGACGAGCTATTTTGTGAACAGACTGCAAGCGAACGGTTTCTAGCTCATGAACGCTTCTAAATACTCTTCAAGACTCCAGATTTTTCTGATGTGCATTTGGTTCTCGAGACCGAATTGTGTGCTCAGGAAAGCGAGAAGTTCAACAGTATAAAATTTAATTTTTCTGCTATCAATATTTCTGAAATTTTCCTATGAAGTAAAGATGATACTTTTAAAATTTTCTGGTTTCCGTGAAAAACTTATTTTAACGAATTTTAATTCAGCTGTAAATTACTTGGTTATTTCTTTGTTCTGAAACACATAAAAAAATTGAAGGCCAATTGTCTTTAACGCTATTTATGCATTTCATGCAGTAGCTCGTTAATGGTGCTTTTCCACAGATGTTGATATGGATATTTGGGGCAATAGACCATCAACGCTAATAAAAATGAAGATCAAAAACTTGATATACTTGAACAGTTAGCGACGAAATTGTTTATACTCTCACATGTATTTAATAATTTTACTTATTTGTTAGAATTAATCAATCGTATAAAGCAAAGGTTCTTACATGTAAGTGCACAGAAAAACGTATAAAAAGCAATCTTATGATAAATGTACTGAATCTCAAAAAAGTTGATCGTGGAAGTAAGGCACATTATAGTTTGGTGGAAATATTCGTATTGTAATAAATATTAAACAATGTCTTTATGTTAATACTATGAGGAGTGTATTATTCTTGGCATAGTAATTCATTCATTAATATAAATTCATAATTTTCGTCAATCATTATCCACACATTTGAAAGAAATTTGACCCACTTTGAGACAGAAATTTTATTTTCATCCCTCATTTGCCCCGAGTCCCAATTTTCGAAGTCTTCGAAACCCCATGTTTTGCGCAAACCCAAATTTTTGCAATCAATAGATGTTTAAAATGATTGAAAGGGAAATTTATCAGTGCTATCAGTGAAGTTTTTTAAACCAATCCAGTTACTGATTTGGACGCATGTTGAATGTTACTTTATTGATTTGAAAATCTATCTTTTTATTGATAATTTCAGGTTTACGCCTAACATTTTGACGTAATTTTTAGATTTCATAAACCCTCTTACAAGTTATAGTTTATCAACTATACCTTGATAAAAAAAATCTATCCTTCACGGAACCGTTTCCACATTTAACTCTAGGAGCTGTCTTATCCGTTTTTTCCATAAAGTACGTGACGCTACTCACATGATCAAAATACACCAGATTAAGGTGGAAGATCGTGACATTCAAGGCTGACTCATCAGCATACTGTCGAAGATCTTCCATAAGGCGCTTATCGTTGATGCCATTGAAGACGTTCACTGCTTGCACGAGGCAGCGAGAGGCGACGATGCGGCTGTTGTCGGCGTTGAATTTCACGTCCAGTCGGAAGTTGTTGCTCTCCCCGGCAAGGAAGTACTGGAGTTAAGAAAGTTAATGGCTTGAATTAAACGAGGATGAAATCTGCAAAATCGGGAAAAAGTATTTTAGAACAGACATGCATGTGAATGAGGACGAAGGGAAACGTCAACTTGAAGGCTGCACTCAACCCACGAAATGAAAATAAATGTTGGAGTCTGCAGACCTGTACAAATGCTGAACTTAAATAACGGCATGACAACTTTTCTCGAAGTATATCAAACACTGCCCAATATTTCTTACAAAATTCCAGAATTGCCAACTCTACGATAAGAAAACATCTCACATGAAATTGCTGTTTTCTTTGCAATTGCAAGATGCTTCAGCTGTTGAAACTTAAGAGCAAGGGATTGAAATGCACACTCATTTGAGTGCCCCAGTGCCCTCTCTCCCTACCTATCTATTTTTTACATCACCGCTTGTACAGACTAATGAGCCGCAAGTGCAAGGAATTGAACGTGAAACCATCTCGCCCACACTAAATGCTTTCATTATCAAGATTGATTTCTACTATCAGGAACAGCGAAAAATTTCATGGCAATTTCTTTAATTTCAGCGAGCGATCCTATCTGAAAGTGACCGGACTCAACCTAACCTGTCATGATTTTCGTTTTTTGGACAATCATCATCTGCCAAAGCACGTACCGCTACGACAATAATGAGTCGAATTTCGCCAGTACGAATGAAAGAACCTCTTTGCAGTGAGAAACTTTATATGTATATTACAAGGCTTTCAACATCGAAACTTAAATCGAGAAGCTTCTAAAAAAAAACTCGCATCAATTTCTTTCGATCTCTGCTGCGATTTCCAAGCCTCGACCTACGCACAATACTCCTCAGTGTGACGGGATCCAAACTCCTACAAGGATAATTGACATTTTGTCTTTCTTCCTTATTGTATCTCTTTTTATGGTATACTTCGAGAATCATTTATGAGAAACAAAATACATATATATATCAGAGGTGTATTTTGATATTGTCTACGTCTCAAAGTAGACGCTAGTTTCCTGAAAACCGATAGGACACGTTCCTAGGGATTGGGCAAAACACCCGTCGTCGAATACCCTCGATCAATCACTGAATGTTTTTTGCCTCTCTAAGTCTCTCATGGTTGTTCAGGTGTCTCATAGGTAGCCAGAACATCTCAAAAAGAGCAGATGTCTCATCGGAAGTGCGACCCCTCGATGAGCGCTAAGTGTCTCAAAGTGCTGTCTATGCTTTATTAGCAATGATAATGTAATAGCTTAGTTTTCATGCGAGCCAGTGGACCAAGCGCCTACACCGTCTGAGTTGAAAATTTGGTCTTTAGACTATTAAGTTACTACAGGAGTTTTGAGTATTCAATTTAAAAAAGATAACTCATTTGATCTTTTCCCGAGTATTTAAACCACCTATTTGTTATAATCTTCAGTGAACAGACATACAAGAAAAAGGACGTATGCTCAACACAATGAATAATCGCTACCTGAAGGATGATTTGATTAAGTTACTCTATTAAAGCATAAACTAAAATATTGCCATGCTGATACTGAAATTAACACTTGTTTCTCCCATTCCAGCTCATTCGTGAGTTGAATGATCAATATAGAGAGATGTATAAAAATAAGGTCTAAAATAATTAATGGCTTCCCGGCAATATGTCAGGCCCAAAAAGGTTCGTGACATGTTCCAACATAACCACTCCGAACGTATCTTATCAAAAAATAATCTATCTTAACTCATCCTAAGGTATTCGAGCCTGACCACGATTTTACTATTTCCCTAACGACAGATAACTCAGAAATAGTTATTTAATTACAGTCAATCGTAACTATGATGCAGCTTTAAGCGCTGGAGAGCGTAGCGCACTGACAGACTGACGGATGACACACAAGTTGAATTACAAAATTAACTCATTTATTGAACGACTGGAATCCAGTTCTCAGTAGGATAAATAGTTGCACAACATTCTCACGCAACTATACAAGTTCTCTAACTAAAGTCCAAACTCCGGTAATAACTCAATAGTCTAAAATTCAAATTTTCAACTCAAAAATGCGTTGTTTCAACCACGGTCATCAAACTGGCTCTGCCGTCAAATTGTTGATGACATCAGAAGGAGACGAAAGATGTCACTCGAAAATACACTTTAAAAAATCGTTTGGGTGGAAAACGATTTGAAATGAAGTATGGTAAGCTTGTTTTTGAAAGAGGACACCAGCGTCCTTTTGGTCATTTAAGAATTCAACTATATTCATGCAGTTTCTACTCTGATAGGAGGATCACCTCAGCGAACCAGTTTAGTGCCATTTCATATCAGAGTTAGGGTTTTATGCCCACTTTATACAATCTTCATTTAAATGTTGTGTTCTCAGCACTAACAGAAATAAATCACATTCACACACACATGATCGTAAGTGCAAAGTGTATTTGAGATACGACTGTGAGATGCATCACCGCCAAACCTACTTAAAAAAAAAGAACATTTTCAGGCTGGCTTGTAGCGCTTAATATTAAGGGGCGATCATGGCAATATGTAACAAAGTTTAACAGTTATCACCGAGTCAAGATATAAGTCTCTCTTGCGCTAGCACTTGCCCCTCTAATTATGTATTTTTATTATGTTATTACTAATCACTGCTTCTTATTCCTAAGCTCATGAGACCTGCAAAGAAAACTCTTGAGAAACACTCATGAATTTTTAGGCACTCAAGTCGTTAATTTTCATATTCTGGGAGGAACGCAAAAAAGTCTTCTTTAATGATTATAACGCGCTGATAAAGCGTCTATGATGTTCTTGTTTCAGGAAAATTATTTTTTAATGACAAACGAACTCCTTCGTTTGAGTTGATTCTATAATCTCGTAAATCATTCAACAACAACACGCAGTCAAAAGGCAGTAAAGTGCTCTGCCATTCTGTTAGTGTATTCGATGGCTCTGTTGCGCTCAAACAGTTTGGTGGAACTCACTATCCATGAGTCACTTTACATTTCATCTTTCAAATACAAGTCACAAAGCCAAGGTCTCTAGCGGACAAGTCCAATAATACACCCATGCAAAAATTTAAACCTCCACTGCATTCGATTACACCATATCTAACGCACCTCTCGTAAGTTGTAGATGAAGGTTTTTTCGTCGGAGTTATTGAGTCCCTGGTACCTGCCGTTTTTGTCCATGAACTCTGCCCACTTGCGCAGCCAACACTCCGTGTAGAAAGGGTCTCCGATGTTAGTGTGGTTTTCGATTTTTTCCATAAAATCCAAAATATTTTTTTCCGTTGCAGGGTCGCTGTAAGTGATGTCGCCCGTGAATACGATCTGCATAAATTAACGAATAAATTATAAAAAATTACAAGGAATGGATGCTTCGATAAACAGCTCGCTGAAGTTACGATAAAATAAAAACATGAGCGGGTTCAAGAAAATGTTACCTCATTTCTGAACGTATGCTCGTAAGCAACAACAAAAAAAAACGCACCGTCGCTTTTCTGCGTGGAAATGTTATTTCTGTTTTTAGGTATAAACAAATTTTCAGTGAACTTATTTGCCCTGATGTGATGAAAGTAAGCATGACATAATGGTTTGGATTTTCGCACATGAACACTAAGTTTTAAATTTTCATTTTGACACTGACTCGAATTTCATTCTGTAGCATTTCAACCATTCTAACAAAGGCCGACGCTACTGCAGTACGTATTCTCCTTGCACATGCTACCTCTATGGGATGAAAACGGACTATTTTCATTCTGAATATACAACCTATATATGAAATATTCTTTTGATCGGCATGAAGCAATATTATCACGAATGTCAACGAAGTTTTCATTCATGTTTTCTAATTTTTCTCACCATCGGTCGGTAGGCGAAATTTCTGAGGTACTTTTTTTCGAATGCGTCGAAAGGTCTTGTGAAGGAGTCGTACCGTACTATCTTGCTTACTTCCATGCCAACGCCAATGACGGTCCACCCGTAAATTGCGATGCTGATGTACACCACAAAAAGCACCCCTGTGAGCACTGGAGAAGATGACAAAAAACACTTAATTTTTTGTAAAATCCAGACAACTCACAGTTTTGACTTACTGTACATCGATACTGTCACTAAGGCTAGCGGCAAAACCTGCATTCAAGGGAAAATTGTTCGAAAAACCTTATTTTAAACGTTCAATACACTCTAGCAGCAACAAAGGCGATATTAAGAGAGAGCGAAGAAAAGGGAAAAGTTCTTGTGGAGTAAAAATTTAAAAATTTATGCACAAGGTGTGTTCCCACACAGATCACCCTACTCATTGAAACGGTAAATTTAGAAGGAAGAAGAAAAAANGCGTGGAAATGTTATTTCTGTTTTTAGGTGTGAACAAATTTTCAGTGAACTTATTTGCCCTGATGTGATGAAAGTAAGCATGACATAATGGTTTGGATTTTCGCACATAAACACTAAGTTTTAAATTTTCATTTTGACACTGACTCGAATTTCATTTTGTAGCATTTCAACCATTCTAACAAAGGCCGACGCTACTGCAGTACGTATTCTCCTTGCACATGCTACCTCTATAGGATGAAAACGGACTATTTTCATTCTGAATATACAACCTATAGATGAAGTATTCTTTTGATCGGCATGAAGCAATATTATAACGAATATCAACGAAGTTTTCATTCATGTTTTCTAATTTTTCTCACCATCGGTCGGTAGGCGAAATTTCTGAGGTACTTTTTTTCGAATGCGTCGAAAGGTCTTGTGAAGGAGTCGTACCGAACTATCTTGCTTACTTCCATGCCAACGCCAATGACGGTCCACCCGTAAACTGCGATGCTGATGTACACCACAAAAAGCACCCCTGTGAGCACTGGAGAAGATGACAAAAAACACTTAATTTTTTGTAAAATCCAGACAACTCACAGTTTTGACTTACTGTACATCGATACTGTCACTAAGACTAGCGCAAAACCTGCATTCAAGGGAAAATTGTTCGAAAAAAACATATTTTAAACGTTCAAGACACTCTAGCAGCAACAAAGGCGATCTTATGAGAGAGGGAAGAAAAGGGAAAAGTTCTTATGGAGTATAAATTTAAAAATTTGTGCACAAGGTGTGTTCCCACACAGATCATCCTACTCATAGAATTGACAAATTAAGAAGGAAGAAGAAGAAAAGACGAAGAAATTATGGCAAAGAAAGTACGAAGACTGGAATAAATAAAGTGGGCACTATTTGCAGAAGTCCCGTGTCTATTAGACACGTTTGTCTATTTTTGTCTGATTTTGTGAGATGGTTTGTCTATTAGAACACCTGGTATGGTTTGTCTATTAGAACACCTGGTATGGTTTGTCTATTAGAACACCTGGTATGGTTTGTCAATCTACTGTATGACTGAGGTACCTAAAGTGATCACCTGCGAGGAGCACCAGTCCCCATAGCATAGGATATATAGACTCGACTAACCTACGCCTATTGCCTATCCAATGCCCCCTGAGGGGTATACTGCTTTTTTGCTTAGGGAATATTGGTTGATGTGGCTAGCGTTTGCATTTTATGTATAGTATAAATCGTTTTTCACCTTTAACAAAATATGTTTGTAATATTACAATTAAAGGTTTGGTTTTCTTACCATGGAGAATTGAACGCTGCTCATCATTTCGAATGTGCTCCGAACGTAGAAAAAAATCCATGTTTGCAGTGCGGAAAGCATGCGTATATGCGTCCTATATGGTTTGTCTATTAGTGCACATCGTATGGTTTGTCTATTAGAACACCTGGTATGGTTTGTCTGTTAGTACACCTCGTTTGGTTTGTCTATTAGTACACCTGGTATGGTTTGTTTATTAGTACACCTCGTTTGGTTTGTCTGTTAGTACACCTGGTATGGTTTGTCTATTAGTACACCTCGTTTGGTTTGTCTATTAGAACACCTGGTATGGTTTGTCTATTAGTACACCTCGTTTGGTTTGTCTGTTAGTACACCTGGTATGGTTTGTCTATTAGTACACCTCGTTTGGTTTGTCTGTTAGTACACCTCGTTTGGTTTGTCTGTTAGTACACCTGGTATGGTTTGTCTATTAGAACACCTGGTATGGTTTGTCTATTAGAACACCTGGTATGGTTTGTCAATTAGAACACCTGGTATGGTTTTTNTTTTTAATTGATGCATTTAGATCATTTTGTCTCGATAAGTTTACCGCATAATTGTGACAGAATAACTTAGAAACGATCAAGAAATTTGTGTTGACGCTTTTTCCAAATTTGTTTTTTAAAATATTTATCACTTCCTGATAGTTGCAAACTTACAAATGAGGAATCGGTTTTTAGTATTGCATCAGTTTTAGTGTTGAAATTCACATTTTATGTCAAGGGTTGTAAAATTCTTTCAGTAGTCTTCAAAAAGAATGATTTCTCATTTTTGAGGTTCCTTAATTCTTATACACAAGATATTGTGTGCAAATCAGATAGAAGTGTGTTGATTTGGTGGAACGCTCACGATATCATAGAAGCACAATCACAGTGATGCATGATGCTACCAAATTTTGTTAGGCGATCGAGTCAATCGGTAAAACCATTTAGAGAATCAATTACAAAATTCACAATTTCACACAACCTGAAAGAGCTTCCACTTCTTTTTCAGTAGCTTTATTCTGAATTACCAAAAATTCTGTATGAACTGCCTTAAGCCTGATTTACCTTCTAAATTCTCTTTCTGAATTATTTGGCAGCCTTCAACAACGTTAATTGTAAATTAGCCTTCGTTTCTAGAATCGGTGTTGAGCCGTCTTACCACCAACGAATTTTCCATTGATGCGTTACTTCCTTCCTTTTTAGACTTAACACTTTGACTGCGACGTGAGCCATATTTGGTCACTGAGGGAGTTTTAATAATGCTGCTGACCAACCAGTAGTCACAAACTCAATTTTTAAAAATTCTCAAAACTAAATGAACGCACGATCCAGTTAATGTTTGGCATTTTCAACATTGTTTACTACAATTGACTTTAATTTTGAATTGAATATTAAACTTCAGGTTTACTTGCTTCAGTCGAAGTGTTGAAAACTTTAACACTGTCCAGAAGTTAATCGCTTCCTTCGACTTCGAAAATTTGTTCACTAACGTACTCAACGTTGAAACCACCAAGATTGGCCTGAATTCGTCGTTCATCAGCACTGATAACATTGTTTTCGAAGTGAACAGTTGACTCCACATGTGCGAGAGAGGTTTTAGAATCCATTTTCCATATTCACTAGTTAATGTCAATAAACTGAATGAGTTGCTATGAGATATGTTCCTATCAGGATGGATATAGCTAGTGTTTGAATGGTAATTAGCTTTCAGAGGGGTAGACGTGAGGTCCAGAGCTGAAGGTTAGGTACGTCTTTCTTTTGTTAAATTAGAACAGGTATCATTTTTGTTGCAGATCAGTTCAGTGCGGTCCTGTTTTCTGCACCTACTACTTCCTTCAACTTATTTTTGTTTCATTAGTTTCATTGCTAGCTTGGTTCTTCGTGCAGGGGGTCTTGTGTGAAAATGCACCTTGTTTATGGATTCTTCTTTCACTTGACTCCATGCAAAATTGTGCCTTCATCCTTCCTCTCTATCGAACATTTTTGCCATAGTTAGGTAGGTTTAAACAAACTTTTTCATCTAATTTATCGTGTGACGCCCCTTAGTCTCATCTTCAGCCATCTCAGTGCGCGTGACGTACGTCTGGCCCATCATAGTCTCGTTTTCAGCCATGTCAGTGCTCGTGACGTACGTCTGGTAAATTAAGTCTTTTGTTCAACCATGTCAGTGCTCGTGACGTACGTCTGGCCCATCATAGTCTCGTTTTCAGCCATGTCAGTGCTCGTGACGTACGTCTGGCACATCACGCTGTTCGGAGGTCTTCTAGCGTTGTCGGGGCACGCAGAGAAGAGACAGCTTCACAGCCTCACCTTCAGGAAAGTCAGCACCGTCTCTCAATCAGGTGAGTGAAAAAACTCCGCAAAACACGTTCGATGAACTGCATCTAATATCCAGATTTTTCACTTGTCATTTTCATAGCCATAGTTTTTTAATTAGCAACTGCCAATAGTGTCAAAATGATACCATTTTCAAAAACTATCCATCTTAATTCTTTTCAAAGTTGAGGTCCTTTTCTTAGAATATCCTTAAGCAATTTTTGTCCATTAAATAAAAATGTTGAAATGAGCATATTTTGAGGAACCAATTTTTCAATTTAACTTGCGTAAAATGTAAATTTGATAGTTCTAGTTAATGTTTAATTCGACTCTTATTTACTCCGCTATCTGTTGAAGGAAAGCGGACTAAAATAACGCGTATAAGGTGGCCACTCATTACGTTTACTTTAAGTTAATTCCAAGGTATTAGTTTATAAACGCTTTCTAAGAATTTTGTTATTATTTCCGATTGTTTTTTACATTCATCGTTCAAATGACATACTCTTCTTTTTATAGAAAAACATTACTGCCTATCATATAATATGAGAATCATGCTTATCTTTTAGGTCTTATTTCTTGCAAGAGCGTGAATATGTTTTTATCCCCAAATAAATCCTTAAATAATTTTTCCATTCCTGAAATACTAATCCTTTTCTTATCTGTACTGTTAAATTCTGTGGATGAATACGATTTTCACTTCAGTTGATAATGATGAACGAGTGACATAAATCATCTCGGTGGCTTATAGTTCAATTATTAATAATCCTAAATACATGATAAACACCAAGAAACGCTGATAATGTAAAGGAATGGAACAAATTGAAATATAGAATAAGCAAACAAAAAATTCACAAAGCCTTAAAGCGGTAATCATAATCCAGCGCGGAATCTAAATCGAGTTATGATGATAGAGATTTAAACTGTACCTCCTGAGTTACAACTGAACGCGTTCGCGTCTCGTACTGGGCAGGCCAATGAAAAGTGTTCAGAACTAGAGCGTTAAGTTCGGCCGCCGGATTAAAACGAAAGACTTGCACTGAAAGTGAAACAAAACAAAACTGTTTATTTTGTAATCTGAGATTTTTAACTGCCTTATATGTATCCATCTACATGCATTTATATACATGATGCTTTGTGTATCATTTATACGTCTGTGTAAATATTTCATTCCCAGAGAGAATTAACGTCCTCGTTAAAATAAAGAGGTGCGAAGCAAGCAAGCTAGCGGAGAGGTGGTTGGAGAAGAACGCAGCATTTAGGTGCATGACAGATACTCACATGGTGGAGGGGGTAGAAAGATATTGACATCATCTTTAGATTTAGAAACCAATTAAACCCTTTCAGAAATAACCCATAAGAAACCAATTATATGCATAGAAATGATAGTGGCTGGGCGGAAGAAACTCTAAAACCGGACGGCTTGTGGTCAGACAAGGTACCGCGTCATGACGGACGATTTCTTTTCATTGTAAAAGTACATCTTTAGGAATCCTGTATGTCCTGATAATATAAGAATATTTGACCTCTACTTCTCAAACTGTAACGGGTTCTTTGAAATCAACTTGACGATGCTGAAATTGACTCACGCATTATTTTGTGCAGGAGAGAAGCCTCTGGTGTACCGCTCGTGCTGCGCTGGCGGCATCTCTGTGGACGACCCCGACAATCCCGAAGACAATCGCCCGCACTCTCTGATGGTCTTCTTCAGGGACTACGTCGCGGAGATCCTCAACATGCCCGCAGTCAAAGGTAGATGCCACTAAATGCTGTTTAACAATCGTTGTCGAAGTTAAACACTTGTAAATGTAATGAAACGCTCGTAGTACAAGGTAAACAAATGTAATTGTTTGAAGTCTAAATAATTCAAGTGACACGACTTTAAATGTCGTAAAATTCCCGTATCAAAGATTTGTTTTTTCAAGCGTAGTGATATGCACGCATTGAATAACGCAACTTGAATACTTAAACATATGCGTTGTGAAATGTTCCCAGTCAAATGTCTGTGCTTTTAAATGTTGTTCAATGCACGGAATTTTAGGTACATAATTTTAAATACATGCTGAATTTCCGGTAGTCAGAGGTACAAACATTTGAAATGTTTCTGCCATTATAAATGTTGTGGCGTTGGATGCCCCTCGCCAAACGAATAAATCTTTGATACATGAGTTGCCTCAAAGAAGGTGAATAATATATTAGTAGTATACAAAATGCTACTTAGAGCACAATTCACCACAAAAAGAAAGAAAAGAAGAAAGAAAAACCGTTTATTTCCAAAAAAGTTGATACAAGAGATGCATGACAAAATACTGGATTTTAAAAATTTCTTAATGTAAGACGTCCTTAGACAAACGTACCATACGAGGCGTACTAATTGTCAAACTTTACGAGGTGTACTAACAGACAAACCATACCAGGTGTGCTAATAGACAAACCATACCAGGTGTACTAACAGACAAACCATACCAGGTGTACTAACAGACAAACCATACCAGGTGTACTAATAGACAAACCATACCAGGTGTACTAACAGACAAACCATACCAGGTGTTCTAATAGACAAATCATACCAGGTGTACTAACAGACAAACCAAATGAGGTGTACTAATAGACAAACCATACCAGGTGTACTAATAGACAAACCATACCAGGTGTTCTAATAGACAAACCATACCAGGTGTACTAACA